>JBBMOL010000134.1:1809846-2100816 GCA_037954665.1 Laguncularia racemosa
TAAAGAGTTTCAAGGTTCATCAATTTGGCGAATGATCAAGGGATCAAAGCACTAAGTTTATTATGACTTAGCTCAAGATTAGACATTGAACTAAAGTTTCCAAACTATCCTAGGATTGGGCTAATTAGTTGATTATGATGAAAATAAAGATGAGTAAGGTTTCTCAGGTTGCTGAATGATGGGGTAATCACATCGCTAAGGCTATTAAAACATGGCATAAGTGTAGACACCCTATTTTTATAATATTTTTATTTTTCTAGTTACTTTTTCTTTTTTAATTTTTTGTTCATATATTTTTATCATTTTACACAAATTCTTCTATTTATATAAGTATATATACATATATTATATATATATTGAATTTTGAATTTTGAATTTTTTTCAATTTTTTCACCTTTTCCCTAGAACTTGTCAATTTTTTTATTATTTATATTCGATTATTGTAATTTTTATTATATTATTTATTATTTTAAAAAAGTGGATCAGTCATGAGATACCACATGTCATTATTGGATGGAAAAAGTTAATAGTGTTGACAAAAGGACTCATTTGTAATATTTTAAAAAATTTGATGGCTGAAATATTTAAAAAAAAAGTTTAAAACTTATTTAGAAAAGGTGTCAAATGTTAAATACTAAATATATAGTTTTTCCTATATTCTATATTCCTAATAATTATATACTTCTTTACATGGATATTATTTAGTGCAGACTCCATAAACGTATATAAAAACCACTTCAAAATGAAAAAACTTTATCATAATTTATCATAATGCAAGAGTAGATTTTGTATGTCTCATGTCAACATCTTATTAAGACCTATAATCTGATTAAGAAAAAGCATTGTAATTTACATTTCTAATAGTATTGTACTATTGATGCGGGCATCGTAGCTAACACAAGTAGATTGGGCGTGTCTTTTACAAGGCACAGCCGTGTAATGTGTCTAGAAGCTCTTAGAAACATATATGGCCTGATACACGGCCAGAAGGCACGACCGTGTGTTGTGTCAGGATGATTCCCAAAAACATTACACGGCCGTAAATATTGAGATATTTGTTCTGTGATTTGTTTTGTAAATATGGCATGTATATCTTGTATTTTATTTTTCGGTAGAAAAGGATTTGTTTTCCTAGTTTGTAGGATTTGGTTGCTTGGAAAAGATACGGAAAAGATATCCTCCTGTTGTATATATTTGGACGTGAGTTATGGAAAAAGGATAGGAGGGAAAAGAGTCTTCTTGATCCCATGGTTTGTTAGTTTTCAAATTCTAATCCTATTAATCATGTGTTTAAAACAAATGCGCTTTACGTAAACATAGTCTTATGTTTTAGTCTTTTAAAGTTGCAACCTTTTTATATTACCTAATATAAAACAATGTAATTCTTGATATATAAAATCGTACTTCTATAGTTTGAGAAATTATAACCCATTTAAAATAATATATCATTTTATATAAATATGTAACATCAATCAAGAGCTATATAAAGCTATAGTGAGTAATATGCATATACATAATTAAATTGTAGTATTAATAATAATTAAGAATAATTTATAAACTCATTTTGTTAATATATCAATTATTAATCTTTTGCATAGATCTATTGAGTTGAAATCTTAGATAGCGTGGAGACTTTAACTAGTTTTTCTAACTTTAGAGGCAAGTGCCAGATAGAAGGAAATCTCAATTGTCTACTTATTCATACTTTTGTATATATAACAGATGTAGCTTGATCTCTCAACTTATGTCTATATGGAACCTATTGTCATTCTTATCAACTTACATTAGCAAAAACTTTTGTGATGAGTTATATTAAGGAGATGCATAGAATTAGCTTTCTAAATAAGATTATTTCGATATGTTGCCATAAATAGTAAAATCTAACAAATGGCTATAGTAACTCATTCGCACAAACTTTTGATCTCCTTATTGTTATCACTAGTATCACAATCATCTAATATAAAAGTTTAAACTTTTAGATTGATTATGGTGCCAACTATAACATGGTATTAGAGTGGGAGGTCTTAGGATCAAACCCTTATATCGTCAACCAACTAAATCTAATAAAGTTATCTACATATTGGGCTTTAACTGAAGTTTAGTTCACAGGTGTGGGGAGTAATAAATAATATCTATAATAGCTTACACCATATCTGCAGGTTTAAGTTTTTGGATTAAATAATTGTCATGTTAGTCATAACAAAGCTTGTAAATATAACCAATTTGGTGCTTGATATTGGTCTAATCTTTTATTTTACAATTTATAAGCAAGTGTACGTATCGATATTATAGTATAGTTGATTTTAATAGAGAGTGTCGATTTTATAGGAATTATTAGTATTAGTAATTACCTTTTTCTTATCATCTAACTGATAAAACTATATTATTAAACTAATTATAAAAACAAAGGTAGCATTTGGATTGCAATACTAAATAGTATAAAGAGTACTGTAAAGCACATAATAAAAGAAGGAGGACAACACAACTTTCTTGTACCATGTTTGGTTTGTACTATATTGGATAAAGATTTTTGTTATGTCCACTATTTGGATATATAAAATACTATACTAAACATTATATACAAAGTACTGACCAAAATTTTTTGTATTTTTGTCCAGTGAACTTGATTATTGTACCATATTTTGGATGGTACAAATTATAAGCATGTTGTCTAATATTTTAGGATTATTTTTATCAAGTAATCAAGAATATATGCAAACTAAATAAGGAACAAAAATGTTTTGTTCAATGTAATATTTTTAAATTTATGACAATTGACAATTAAACGATACCAAAATTAAAGATAAACAAGCAACTAAATAATATTGGAACACAAGATATCTAAATAACAAAAGCAGGCACCTAGATATTGATTTCTTCTAGGATTACTAATGCAAACAATTAATTATTACCCAATTTCATTATTATATTATTAGATTATAAAAATTCCTAAATTGAACTAGTAACTTTCTCAAGATTATTAATTTCTAACTTTAAGTTAATTAATTAGAATCATTTCCTAATTAAAATTCTTAAAATTAAGTTACTTTTATTTATGAATTCCTTTATTAGTTTTGACCCTAATCTCGAATATTTACGTCGTTCTGTCTTTAGATTTGCATGTAATTTATTCCAATTATGCTTGATTTATTCAAATATAGGACCTCTTAATCTTTATGCATGAAGTCAAATATTAAATTAACACACTAATAATATCAATTCGAATAATAATTAAAAGCACATAATCGGATTAAAGGAATAACAATAACTTCATTGAATAATAATAAAGTCAATTACAAATTCATCTTAGAGTTCATCACATCAAAGTATAAATGGAATTAAGCTACAATCATCATGAAAATAAAATCAAAACTATTAAAAACACCATTTTTAACGAAAGAGCAAAAACACAATAAAGATTTAATGGAAAATCTCTCAAATTATATTCCTACACCTTTATCAAAACCCTCAATTTCTATATCTAATTGGACTTTACACCTCTTTTATAATGAAATATTACATCCTCATAAGGAAAGTTGTATCTTCATAGAATGGGAAATCGAATCATCATAAGTTAGGAAATCACATCTTCTAAGTTGACTGATAAACTAGGAAATTATATCTCCAACAATTATGATAAAATTGGAAAGTTATATCTTCAAAATAGGTGAGATCCAGTCCTAAGATAGCTATGTACATTGCCCACGTAACTCATATAAAATTCATCAACAAATACTTGAATTGCATTTCAATACAATATTCATCATCGGCATGTTAAGTGGTCGTGTTGTCTACACAACTTTTTTATATGGGTATGTATCAGTGTCCTTTAATAGCTCTTTCTTTTTAAGCGCCACATGGCACTGACACTGGCATGTTGGTGATTGTGTTGACTCTTCAAAATTATACAACTTGTTTATTTGAGTTCCAATTCATGAAAAACTTGCATGAATTTGTTTCTTTTAATCCATAGTTGTTTTAAATGACATAAATTCAAATATGAGCACGTCAAGTATAATATTCAGTAAAATACGCTCATAAAATAACCTAAGGCTATGTAAAAATTATATAATAGTAAGTGTTATTCAACACTTATTGGTACTAGTTATAACATTGTATCTTAATAAGAAGTTCTGAGTTTAAATCCCTACATCATCAAGTAAACTCTATCTAATTAAGTCGTCCATTTGATAGGCTTTAGTTAAAGTCTTGACCCATGAGTGAGGTAGAGTGTTAAGTAATAAATATAATAGTTAATACTATATCTATAAGTTTATACTTTTAGATAAGATAATTGTGGTACTGGTTATAACACTTATTGTACTTAAATACTTAATTACAAAAAAGAAAAAAGTTGTAGAAGATAAATGTGCTAAATAGACTTAGATCCCGACAAGTGATCTTATATCTTTGTGAATCATTATTTTGATATAAAGAAGATAAAGGATGTTTCTGCAGAAATTTAGCTTTACATTAGACGTTTTAGTGATAGAGCAACATTATGATTTTAATAAAAAATTTAAGATAAATAACACTTTTCGGTTGGTATCTACATAATTTCCTTAAAATTTATGACTAATCATTGATGTCATTGATATATAGATTTAGCATTTCTTAGTAAGACTAATAATAACATAAGACAAAATAAAATGGGAAAGATGTTATTCTTTTAGTAAGATAGATTGAGTTTGAGTCTTTATTCTTTTATTGTAAATACTATAAAAAAATATATTCAACAAACAAAAAATTATACGTTTAGAAGTGTCGAATGAGTATCTAAGAGAAAATTAGAATTTTTAATGATAGATACCATATATCGGCATATTACACACCGGGCCAACTGGCAGTACACATACTGCCATTTTGACTGGTGGAATTTACCATGAGGCATTCGAATCAGCTTTCACCCAAGCAATCTGAAGGGCATCGTAGCTTGAAAAGGAAAATCTGGACAAGAAACTTTAATCAACCGCTATGCCATTTTGACTAGTGGAATTTACCATGAGGCATTGCAGTACACATAAACTCGAGGGTCTCTGTTGAGTATGGTTTCGTGCCGCCCGTGGTGCTTTTAAAACTAAAAGCTGACGCATATTCGATTTTAGTAATTATCTGAATGAACACGTTTGGTTGATGCAAGTTATACATAGTTTGTATATGAGTTATCCGTAGGTCAATTCAAGTTGGAGGAGTATTTTTGGACTCGATTAGCTAACCAGGAGATGATGAGCCAGCCAGTGGTGTACTGCTCCATGTTCTTCAAAGACAATGACCGACCATAACGAAGGGAAGTCGACTGGGTCATGGTGATAGAGGACCAAGCTCAAGTGGCGACCCAACGTACCACAGCCTATTGATTTCTCTCTGCTTTTTGAGTTCTCTGATTTGTCTCTGAAGGAATCACATGCAAAGTTTATTGTCCCTTACTCCATTATAGAGCATTGGGTTTACCTTTTATTACATCTCACTTTTAGTGTAGTGGGGAAATATTTGTGCATAGGCATATAAGAATTATGCGGAAACTTGAGTTCTTGAGACGTTATATATCTCATGGTCACTTTTAATATTTTGCGAGTGAATTTATTCTCATTGTATCATGGCTCGATTTATAACTTGTACAGGGTTTTCAATGTAAATTTATTATAAAATTCTTTTTTCTTTTTTGTTTTTCTCTTTTCTTCTTCTTCTTTTTTTTTTTAATTGACTTATTTCCTTTATTTAGCTGGTTCTCATGGCGTCCCAACAATTCTAGTAATGTTTATAAGTGCAAAATTGAAAAATTAAGCATCTCTAAGCTCTATTCATTTGAACTAGAAAACTAGGTTGCGAGGATACATTATCAATTTTATAGCTAAAATTGTCTAGTTGTGAAAGACTTGTTCTAACCAAAATGTCATTTATTTATATAACATTCAGCTAGTATAAGTGCTGATATAATTTGTACATATTGATGCGAGCATCGTAACTAACACGGGTTGATTGGACGTGTCTTTTATAAGACACGGCCGTATAATATTTCTAGGAGCTTCCAGACACATCACATGGTCGTGCCTTGTAAAAGACACACCCAATCAACTCGTGTTAGTTACGATGCCCGCATCAATAGAATTTTTAATGGCCAAAAAGATATTATTGAAAAGGTATAAAATGGAAAAAGAAAATTGAAAATTATAAACGAACCAAAAGATATGGGTAATAAAAGGTACGAAATTCAAAAGGTTCCAAATCGATAATTTAGAACTAAAAGTTGTTGTTGTTGTTCTTATTATTATTGTTGTTGCTCTTCTTCTTCTTATTATTATTATTATTATTGTTGTTGTTGTTGTAGTTGTACTTCTTCTTCTTCTTCTTCTTCTTCTTCTTATCAGTCACTAAAAACGTGATTCTCAATTGAAAAAGCCATTGTAACATATACGACCTAGACAAATCGATAATTTATATTAAGGTCCTTTCATTTAATCAAATTCTTGTTTTTCCCATTTTTTTATTTTTATCTTTCTCCATATGGATTACCAAATTTAAAATGAATAAAGCCCATATAATGTAGCTTTGGATATGTGTTCAGTGTTCACAATGTTGTGGCTACTGATGCCAATCTTTTCTCGTAGCAAAGCGATCGTGAGTGCTAGACTGTACTGCTAACTACAAATTATGCCAAGAAGAGGAAATGATCGACCATATGGTAACAATCTCTGTTGGCACATTAGGATTCAATTACCAAGGACGTGTCAAAAAGAGTAGTGAAGAACATTGATGATCAAAAGCTTCTCATTAGAATCATCTAAATTCACCAATTACAAACATTAACCATAACAGCATTCTTGGATTCACGAATAGAACCCCAACATAGATAATCTTTCCATAATAATCGCCTAATATTTGTTGTCAACCAAATTTAAACGACACATGGTAACTTTATATTTTGAATAGACTAAAGTTTAGGTAATATTTCTTAGCGAGTTGGGAACGAGGAGGATGACATTATAACCAATAATGGCGATAGCGGCTGGAACATCATACTTATACGTGTGTGCGACGGCGAAACCTCTTGCCCACTGGAAAAGGCCAGTGCCGCCAACCACCGACATTTCACGAGTCGCATGGCTGGTAGGGTTTTTTCCTAAGAGGCTAAAGGAGCTTCCATTGTAAACGCCATCCGTGAACTCAAAGGTGAATGCCATGAGTAAACCAAACTCCTTGTCGGAAGCCGATGCGTACATTCCTTGTACCCGACCAACCAGCTTTGAATTCTGGTCGGGTTTCTCCGTCAAGAGCTCATCTGCTATGACCATCAATCCGAAAGCCGTCGGAGATTTGTTTGTGCCATTAGCTTGGGCCTACTGGCAAGGCAGTTGCATTTTTTCCATTGAGTATGCCATGGAAGTAGAAGGTAAGGGTTGTTATTGTGTCTGGAAGCTCAGAAACATACACGGCCTGATACACGGCCAAAAGGCACGGCCGTGTGTTGTGTCAGGTAGCTCTCAGAAACATACACGACTAGAAGGTACGGTCGTGTTACACGGCCGTAAATATTGAGATATTTGTTCTGTGATTTATTTTGTAAATATGGCATGTATATCTTATATTTCATTTTTCGGTAGAGGAAGATTTGTTTACCTAGTTTGTAGGATTTGGATTTGTTTTTCTAGTTTGTAAGATTTAGTTGCTTAGAAAAAATATGGAAAAGATATCCTCCTACTGTATATATATTTGGACATGAGTTATGGAAAAAGGTAGAGGAGAGAAAAGAGTCTTCTTGATTCCATGGTTGGTTAATTTTTCATGGTATCAGAGCCATTGTAGACATAAAACAATGGTTGGATCACAAACAAATGAGGTCAAGGAAGAAATCCTTCCTCAAAGAAAAACGATCTCTCCTTACGATATTACCTCATTAGATAATCCAGGATTGGTGATCACTCAAGTACAATTGAGAGGAAAAAACTATGATGAATGGGCACGGTCTGTGAGAACGGCTCTACGAGCTCGGAAAAAATATGGTTTTCTTGATGGTACAATCAAAAAACCTGATGATAATTCATCTGATCTTGAAGATTGGTAGATGATTAATTCTCTATTGATATCATGGATTCGTAATACAATCGAATCCTCACTTCGGTCTACTATCTCTCACGAAGAAATAGCTGAACATTTATGGAACAACATTAGGGATAGGTTCTCAATAGCTAATGGTCCATGCATTCAACAACTGCGAAGTGAATTGGCAAAATGCAAACAAAGGGGGATGACTTTAGTGAATTACTTTGGAAAATTGAAGCAAATATGGGATGAACTAGCAAACTATGATCAGATTCCGTCATGTAAGTGCGGTATGTGTACGTGCAATCTCACAGGAGAATTTGAAAAGAAAAGAGAGGAAGAACGAGTTCATGCTCTGCTAATGGGGTTGGATGGAAATATCTACGGCACTGTGAGGAGTAATATCTTAGCCCATGATCCACTTCCTAATGTTAATCGAGCAGATTCCATACTGATTGTTGAGGAAAGGATTAGGACCATAACCCGACCTAAAGAGGAGAGGCAAGATGTCATGGCATTTGCAATAAGAGGAAAAGGAGAAACAAGAAACAAAAGTGGGTTGTATTGTACCCACTGCAAACGTATAGGACACGAAGCAGATAATTGCTTTGCTCTTCTCGGATATCCTGAGTGGTGGGGTGATCGACCAAAGGGAAATGGAAGGAGTATAGGGCGAGGACGAGGCTTCAACAGCACTCAACAGCATTAAAATCAGGCAAGCTTTGGACGAGGGCGTGAAACAGCAAAGGCAAATAACGTGTCCAGCGGCAACACTTGCGTGAAGGACAAAGGACCTGCAATGACAGTAGTGGCTGGGAATGATACAAAAACAAATCTCGATCTCAATCAGGAGCAATGGAGCTCGTTGATGAAGCTAATCAATAGTCAGAAAAACACTGCTGAAACACTGAGTGGTAAGCTCTCCAATTGGATAATTGATACAAGGGCTTCGCATCACATGACGGGAAGTATGCACGGAATGAAGAAAGTGCGAAATATCGATCCGTGTTCTGTTAAACTTCCGGATGGGAGCAAGACTGTGGCCTTGATGGAGATTTGTGTATCACAAATGTTCTCTTTGTTCCTGGACTAGAATGCAACTTGATTTAGGTATCGCAACTTGTTGATTCATCTAAATGTATTGTCTATTTCACCAATTCCATGTGTGTAATGCAGGACCCTACTTCGAGGATGCTGATTAGTGCAGGTGAAAGACGGGATAGACTTTACTACTATAAGGGAGTGCCACGAGTTCAAGTAATGAAGATTGAAAGTGAAGAGAGTTTAGAGATATGGCATCAGCGGTTGGGACATCCGTCATTAAAAGTGACCAAGTTAGTATCTAGTGTGAGCCATAATAAAGACAGTGATAGCAAGAATAAATGTTGTGATATTTGTTTACGAGCAAAACAATCTAGAGATTCATTTCCTGTTAGTCATCATCGTGCTTCTGATATATTTGAATTTATACACTGCGATTTGTGGGGTCCTTATCGAATTTTGTCCTCATGTGGTGCTTCATATTTTTTTACTGTAGTAGATGATTTTTCCCCTGCTATTTGGATATTTCTACTGATTGACAAAACTGAGGTAGTTCAAACTCTAAGGAACTTCTTTGCTATGGTGGAAACACAATTTAACAAAAGAGTTAAAATTGTGAGGAGTGATAATGGAACGGAGTTTCAAAAATTGAAAAATTATTTTTGTGAAAAGGGTGTTATTTTTCAAACTTCATGCGTTGGTACACCTTAACAAAATGGACGGGTCGAGAGAAAACACCAACACATTCTCAGTGTGGCTAGAGCCTTGCGTTTTCAAGGACACTTGCCCATTGAGTTTTGGGGAAAATGTGTGCTAACCGCAAGATATTTGATTAATAGAACAACTTCTAGTGCTTTAGAAGGAAAGACGCCTTATCATGTGTTGTATGGACAAACTCCAAATTATGATCATCTGAAAGTTTTTAGGTCTTTGTGCTATGCCCACAAGCAAGGACGGTTAGGAGATAAATTTGAGAGTAGAAGTCGAAAATGTGTTTTCATGGGTTATTCGTATGGACAAAAAGGGTGGTGATTGTATGATCTTGAAAAACATGTTTTTTTCGTGTCTAGAGATGTAAATTTTTTTGAGAACAAGTTTCCTTTTCAAATGTTGTCTCCATCACAAAACCCAGTAGAATCTATGTTTAGATGGGATGTAGACCTCACTAATGATGCCTTCGATATCCCAGAGGGTCTGACCGAAAAAAGGGAGATTGTAGATAATGACAACTCTCCTTTTAGACCCCGTGATCAAGAAATTGCAACCATTTCTCCCAACGTTGAAACTGTGCTAGTTGAGCAAAGTGATAGGACAGTAGTATTAACATCTCTTCCTTCTACAACTGAAGATGGAAGTAAGGAAAACAATATCTCTAGTGATGAAGAATTGTTGGGACGTAGCCACCGAAATCGTAAGACTTCGGTACTACTACGAGACTTTATTACTCATACGATTCGCAAATTGAGTCCATGCCTACCGGATCCCGTAACACAGCATGCCTCAGGTAACCCCTATCCCATTGCACATTATTTCTTTGCGACACAAAGCTTTTCTTGTAGCTTTACATGGTGAACAAGAACCTACTAGTTATTCTCAAGCGGTTCGACATGAAAAATGGAAGATTGCAATGCAGCAAGAAATTGATGCCCTTGAAAACAATGCAACATGGCGTATTACTGATCTACCACCTAATAAGAAAGCCTTGGGCTGTAAATGGGTGTACAAAGTCAAATATCAATCTGATGGTACGGTGGAACGCTATAAAGCACGTTTGGTTATACTTGGAAATCACTAGAAGGAAAGAGTAGACTATACAGAGACATTTGCCCCTGTCGCAAAGATGGTTACTGTTCATGTTTTCTTGGCCGTTGCTGCAATTAAGAACTGGGAGGTTCACCAGATGGATGTCCACAATGCATTTCTCCATGGAGATCTACAGGAGGATGTGTATATGCAGTTACCCCGTGGTTTTCGAGTTGTAAGACGAGATAAGGTGTACAAATTGCAGAAGTCCTTGTACGGGCTTAAACAAGCCCCTCGGCGTTGGTTCGCGAAACTGTCTGCTGCTTTAAAAATCTATGGTTTCACACAATCCTATGCGGACTACTCTTTGTTTACTCTTCAACAAGGCGAGATACGACTGAACATCTTGGTTTATGTTGATGACTTGATTGTTTCTGGGAATGATAGTGTAGTAATTTAGAAGTTTAAGGATTACTTGAGCACCTGTTTTTCCATGAAAGATTTGGGTGTTCTTAAATATTTTCTTGGGGTGGAAGTGGCTCGTAGTCCCGAAGGGTTCTTCTTGTGTCTGCGCAAATATGCCCTAGATATTATTTCAGAAGCAGGTTTGATAGGAGCAAAGCCCGTGGGAGTTCCGATGGAGAAACACCATCGACTGGTGTTGTCCACCAACCCTTTGTTAGATAATCTAGAGCCTTATCGACATCTTATTAGCCGATTGATTTATTTATGTTTTACTATACCCGAATTGTCTTATTGTGTACATGTCTTGTCTCAATTTATGCAGCAGCCACAGAAATATCACAGGGATGCAGCATTACGTATTGTTCGATATCTCAAATCCAAACCAGGTCAGGGTATTTTATTGCGTAGTAAGGGCGATCTCACTTTGACTGGTTGGTGTGATGCAGATTGGGCAGGATGTCCATTGACTCGTCGCTCTCTTACTGGATGGTTGGTGTTTTTAGGTTTGTCTCACATCTCATGGAAGACAAAGAAACAGCATATTGTGTCTAGATCTTCAGCCGAAGAAGAATACCGTTCAATGGCCATGACCACTTGTGAAGTCAAGTGGTTGAAGAGTGTTTTATCTAATCTTGATGTTATTCATACGTAGCTGGCAATGCTATTTTGTGATAGTCAGGCTGCTCTTCATATATCTCAAAATCTCGTATTTCATGAGCGCACCAAACACATCGAAGTAGATTGTCACTTCATTCGAGATGCATTGCTTGATGGGACGATCTATCCTACTTTTGTTCCTACAACGAGACAACTTGCTGATATTTTTACCAAAGCATTAGGGAAACGCGAGTATGATATGCTCTTGTGCAAGTTGGGCATTTGTGATCTCCATGCTCCAACTTGAGGGGGGGTATTGTGTCTGGAAGCTCAGAAACATACACAGCCTGATACACGGCCAAAAGGCACGGCCGTGTGTTGTGTCAGGTAGCTCCCAGAAACATACACGGCCTGATACACAGCCAAAAGGCACGGCCGTATGTTGTATCAAGTAGCTACCAGAAACATACACGGCCTGATACACGGCTAGAAGGCACGATCGTGTTACACGGCCATAAATATTGGGATATTTGTTCTGTGATTTATTTTGTAATATGGCATGTATATCTTGTATTTTATTTTTCGGTAGAGGAAGATTTGTTTTCCTAGTTTGTGAGATTTGGTTTTGTTTTCCTAGTTTGTAGGATTTAGTTGCTTAGAAAAGATATGGAAAGGATATCCTCCTACTGTATATATATTTGGACATGAGTTATGGAAAAAGGTAGAGGAGAGAAAAGAGTCTTTTTGATTCCATGGTTGGTTAATTTTTCAGTTGTTATGGTGTGCTTTTCTATCGTATGGCTCTTGGCGCAAGTTTCATGTAATGGGGCAGCAAGAGTTAACAGTAAGGAGAATAGGAAGAAAGTTAGGATTGATAGTTTGAGCATTTTGTCCTATAGATTCTCTCTATGAATGATAAGGATCTCTAGGACTAGGAGGGAATAGCGTGGAGAATGTAGCATCGATGCTTCCTTTTATACACGGAAAATAACTATCAAAAAGCTTTTCACTAGCCTACCCTACTCTTTTAGTGTTTTTTTTTTTTAAATATAGAGTTACTATTTTTATACATTAGATAATAGAATTAATAATAATTTTTATTCACTATGTTGAGATATACTGCAAATATTTAGGAATTATTATTTACAATCTTATTTTAGTTTTAATTAGATTCTTAGTTGTTATCTAATATATTAGTGGACTGATATTTTACCTTTCTTTTAGGAGATTTAATTGTTGTTTGAAGTTGTAATAAATGATGCCATTGATTGAATATAAAATACCAATTTTTTCTGCTTATCCTTTTATGCATACAAACTGTTTGATAAAAGTTCCTCTTTTATATTTCATTTTTTCCTTTGTTTCTTGCATTGCAAGGACGTTTTTCTTTGACATTTGGTATCAAAGCATCAATAATGGTCCTATGGCAAATAACAACTTTGCTAATCCTTCCATTCCATCCATACCAATCTTGAAAGGTGCTAAAGGGTATCATTCCTAAAGTACAAAGATGAGAACTCTTTTTATCTCCCAAGACTTGTGGGAGTTTGTGGAGAAAGGCTACAATGAGGTGGGATGCTAAAGCCTTATACCTTATTTAATAGGTTGTAGATGAAGTTGTTTTTCCCCCCACATTGAAGTTGTGTCCAAGTCAAAGCAAGCTTAAGATGCACTTCAACGGTGTTATCAAGGTAGTACCAAGGTGCTTATTGTGAAGTTTTAGACCTTGAGGCGGAATTTTGAGAGCTCCTTCATGCAAGATAATGAGTCTCTTAATGATTTTTATACAAGGATTATAGTGGTTGTCAATCAAATGCAAAAACATGACGAGGGTGTATCAAAACAAAAGGTTGTTGAGAAGATTTTGTGGAGTTTGCCCTTGAAGTATGACCATATAGTTGCTGCCATGGAAGAAGCAAATGATTTAAGTAAGTTAACAGTGGATGAGTTGATGGGTTCCCAACAATCTCACGAAGATAGGATGAAGAGGCACAATGATCATGGGTCAATTGAAAATGCCTTTTGTGCACAATCGCAATTGTCCAAAAGTCAATCCAGCAATAATCATGAGTCCAATAGCAAGCAAAGCCACCATGGTTATCCAAGTCATAGAGGCTATGTTTTGGTGGGCATAATTATTCTCAAAAAGAGGTAGATGAAATTGGTGAAACTTGTAAACCTAAATATTTTTATCGTAAAAAAAATTGGGCATATGGAAAAGTATTGTCAATTAAAAGAGAAGCATGCCAAATTTGCTACAAAAGAAGAAGAAAATGAAATTGAAAGTTTATTCCTTGCTTGTTATAACGCTACTAATGTGTGTGCTTCAAATATTTGGTATATGGACAGTGGTTGCAATAGGCACATGTCATCTAATTTTGAGGCTTTTACAACATTGGATAAGTCTACAAAAATGAAAATAAAGATAGGGGATGGCACTATTCGTGAAGCACAAAGGAAGTTGATGTTCAGGTTCACTTGAGTTTCACAAATTGTATTAAAAGTGTCTTTTATGTACCTAATTTGGAAGCTGATTTGCTAAGTGTTGGGCAATTCATGAAGGAAGGTTACTCTCTTGTTTTTGAAGATTCCTTTTGTGTTATCTTTTCTACTAAAACTAAGAATAATTTTTTGTTCAAGGTGCCGATGTCTAAAGACAATATTTTTCCACTTTAGCTAGATGGTGATCAACGTGCTCTTAAAGCCTACCTAAATGATGAGAAATAGCTATAACATCATAAGTATAGCCATTTAAATTTCAAATGTTTGAAATACTTAACTGACCAATATTTTGTGGATGGATTGCCTAAAATTAAACATGTAGAAAAGTTGTGTAAAGGTTGTTTTTTGGCGAAGTAGCATCGAGAGTCATTCCCAAAAGAACAAGCTAGAAGAGCATCAAAGCCCATTGAACTTGTGCACGCAAATGTATGCGGGCCCATGAGAACTCCATCTCTCAATAGTAATCTTTATTTCATTGTGTTTGTGGATGATCTTAGCACATTTATATGGATATATTTTACTAAAGAAAAATCTAAAGCATTCTTGATTTTTAAGAAGTTCAATAATTGTGTTAAGAAGCAAAGTGGGCATTCATTGAAGATATTGAGGACAAATCGCAGTGGTGAATTCTTGTCTATTGAATTTGATAAGTTTTGTGTAGAATTTGGAATTTTGAGATAACTAAGTACCAACTACACACCACAATAGAATGGCGTAAGTAAAAGGAAGAATAGGAGTTTAGTGGAAATCGCAACAAAAGGGCTATCTAAATGTTTTTGGGCATAAGCAATCCACACAGCAGCATATGTTCTCAATCGTAGTCCAACAATTGCATTGAGACACAAAACCCCATTTAAAGCATGGCATGGATGGAAACCAAATGTATCTTACTTTAAAATCTTTGGTTATATTGCTTATGTTCATATTCCTTGACAAAAAAGAGACAAGCTTGATGACAATAGTGTGAAATGTATTTTTATGGGGTATAGTGCTAAAACAAAAGGTTATCGATTTTATGATCTTGAAACTAAAAAGCTCCTTACTAGTCAAGATATTATTTTTTTATGAGAAAAAAGGATGAAAGAGGGCAAAAAAGCAAGGGTGTCCAGATTTGGTAGAGGATATTTTCTTTTAAGTTTCTAAAGATAATGACGATACTCCTTGTTCTTCTCCTTCAACAAAAAGTCCTACCACCAGCTTTGGATGTTCATCCTCTACCACACCAGCAAGTTTAAACTTTTCAACTCCTCTAAAAAAATGGGGATCTTTATAAGACATCTATGCAAAGATTGAAAGATGCCAATTTGCACTTGCTTGAGAACCAACCTATTTTGAAGATGCTGTGAAAGTTCCCAAATGGCGTGTAACTATGGATGAAGAGATTAAAGCCTTGAAAAGGCATGATACTTAGGAGCTTATGGATTTACCAAATGGAAAGGCAATCATTGGCTTGAAATGGATTTACAAACTCAAATATAAACTCAATGGATCAATATAAAAGCATAGGGCACAGCTAGTTACTTGAGGATACATGTAACATGAAGATATTAATTTCGAAGAAGACTTGCTCCAATGGCTAGATTTGAAACCATTAGAATTGTTTTAGCTATAGCTACACATTTTAGTTGGAACATTTATAATTTTGACGTTAAATCAGCTTTTCTTAATGGTGTTTTGAATGAGTAAGTGTTTGTGGAGTAGCCAAGAAGCTATGAAATTCAAGGGCAATAATAAAAGGTGTATAAGCTCAAAAGGGCTTTGTATGGCCTTAAGCAAGCACCAAGAGCACGGTACTCAAGAATTGACAGCCACTTCAACAAGTTTGGCCTTCAAAAGAGCACTAGTGAGTTAACTTTGTATGTAAAATCTAGAGGAATAGGCAATGTACTCATTGTTTATCTTTATGTCAATGATTTAATTTATATAACTAATAGTGTTGCTTTGTTGGAAGAATTTAAGAGATTGATGATTGAAGAGTTTGAGATGACTGATGTAGGGTTAATGAGTTATTTTTTAGGGATGGAAGTAAAGCAAGATGAAGCTAGAATTTTTAATCTTCCGTGACCACTCTTGTTGGCGTACTAACTCTAACCCAGTAAGCAGTAGTCCCCCATAATTCAGCCATGAAACTATCACTAGTCTAAATTAAAGTATCCAAGGCCTTCCAAATATCCGTGTTTGCTCAGTATATCCTACTCTTAGTGGAAGGTTCCAGCTGAACATAGACTTTTTTGTTTTTTTTTTTTTAATTATATCTTCTGTTTAATTTTGACAATAAGCCCAAAATTCTGATGCAACTAAACGTATTTTTTCTACAACGACGAATTACATATTGAAAAAAGTAAATCGTCATGATGGGCATGCACCCATGGCCAACTACCATTCTATAAAATTTAAAATTTATGGATACTTATTCATATACGGTGGCGCAAAGGAATTGATCAATCTGCTTGGAATATTTTAAACTCTCATAAGAAACGATTTTAGCCTAGGACAGTCCCAATTACGGATTCATATTCTGTGCATTCTACAACTAGATTATAATTGATAGATAAATATTTGCTGTCCTTTATCCATGCGGTGTATATAATTAGTGGAGTACAGTATAAACAGGGAATTAAAAATAATATATATTTAACTATCTTTTCATTGAGTACTATAGGAAAAAAAAAAAAAACATAAGATACTGTATTAGTGTCGCTTTATAAATCAACTGTTGCAGTTGATAGCTTATGGAAGTAATTTTTTTTATGTCATTGTAGCAATTAACTTTACATTATGGACAACGATTTATAAAATTTGCAATATAAAATACCACTTCAAAACTTTTGTTGCTATTGCAGGATCTCTAGAATTTTCAAACCACTAGAAAAATATATCAAATAAAAGATGTAGGCATACTATAATAGTAAGATATTTTTGCATTATTGGTTTTTCATGCGTACATAATATTTAAGTTTTTTCAATAATCGAATAAAAGTTGCTTCTTTGATCAAGAATTTATGAACATTACCAATTGAAAGCTTCTCGTTGAAACTATGTAAGTTTACCAATTGCAAACGTTAAACGTAACATTATTCTCGGATTCACGTAAAGAATCCCAAAATGTAGTCTTTTATTTCATAATAATCGTCTCATATTTGTTGTCAACCAAAAGTTAGACGACACATAGTAACTTTATATTTTTAATGGACTAGAGTTCGGGTAATATTTTTCAACGCGTTGGGAACGATGAGGGTGACATTAAAACCGAAAGTGGCGATAGTGGCTGCAACATCATACTTATAGGTACGAAGGACGGCGACACCACTTGCCCACCGGAAAAGGCCAGTGCCGCCGACCACCGCCATTTCACGAGTCGGACGGTTGATAGAGTTTTTTCCTAGGAGACTAAAAGAGCTGCCATTATAAATGCCATCCGTGAACTCAAAGGTTAATTCGTAGAGTATACCAATCTCCTTGTTGGTGGAAGCTGCCGATGCAACAATTCCTTGAGCACGGCCAATCAGCTTTGAATTCCAGTCGGGATTCTCTGTCAAGGGCTGATCTACTACGAACAACGACCCAAAAGCCGTCAGCGGTTTGTCTGTGTCGTTAGCACGGTTTACTGGCACAATAGTTGCATCTTCTCCACCAAATTTCTCTTGAAAGTAAAAGGTAAGGGTTGTTACGGTCTGCTTTTCTGTCTCATGGCTCTTGGCCCAAGTTTCATGTGATGGGGTGGTACTTGCAGTAGCGTGCGCTGGCACTAAGGAGAATAGGAAGAAAGCTAGGACTAGGATTGATAGTTTGAACATATTTTGTCTGATAAATTCTATGAGTTAAAAACGACCTCTACAAGGGAAATGGCTTGCAGAATATAGCATTACACCTTCCTTTTATACACCGAACAACCATGAAAAAGGCTTTTGATGATGACCTGTGCAATACTTCTTATTTATTTATTTATTTAGAAGTCGGGTACCATGAATATCGATCTAAATACTAGTTAATATAGAACTGATTTTTTTTTCTAATCTGTAAATGATCAAAAAGATATAAAGATTATTTTTATAGATAGTTGATAGTGCTTTTGGAATATCCATTTATATATATATATTTTTAAATATGAATAAATAGTCTCGAATTACGTGAAATTCTTTTTCATATGTACTAAACACATTTAAATATTCATATTATATATGAGCTTGATTGAAACAAATTTTTACATAAATAAGAAATTTCAGATGTGTTTTGATCAACTTTTGAGGGAAAAAAATGTCTTAAAACCTAATTTTATTTGTAAAACTAGTATATAAAATAAATTCAAAGTAACCAGCGTACATAACCTTATAAATATAATTATAAACATCAAATACATACATTCTTTACTAGCCTAAACCAGAGTATGGAGATGAGACTAAATGACGCATATGAACTAATTTTTTATCGTATAATATATTTGATATTGACTTGAAAAAATTAAAAACCAAAAAAACAAAAACAACAACATCATCATCAACAACAACAACTTGTCTCCATCATCAAGGAAATTTTGAGGGTGAAATATTTTTAGAGGGAAGAATGAAATACCACATATTAAATAATATACAAATTAGTAAATACTACAAAAGTACAAACTACACTTATTCATATAAAAAGATATATATTAAATCTATATATAAATTGGGAACTTTAACAATATAAAAAAAATCTCCAAAATCTTTCTTAAGATAGATTTTCCAAGATTTCCACCCAATCTTTATAAAAAGGACCATAGATCCTTTCCAACAATTTACTCTAGCAAGGAGGGAGGGAGGGAGAGAGAGAAAAAATAATAATAATGCAATAAGAGAAGGAGTAGAAATTAGGAACTGCGCCTTACCATGTGGATCTCTAAGCCTAGATCTTTCTTGACCGCAGAAATCATATAAGGATTAATATGATTTGGATGTAAAACCAAAGGACAAGAATTCTTTAATAATTAACATAGTGAAAAACTTTAGAAATTCGGAAGTAGTTATTAATATCAAGACTCTAAGCCTATTAGGTTTGACTGATAATTGGAGAATAGAAAATTAAATAGCATTTAATCAATACAATGAATTTAGGTAATTATTTGATTAGGAGACAATCAAAGAAAATGACTTTATAAAATAAAGAGATGGAAAACATGAATTAGAATAAGAAAAAGGTTTAGAACAGGTTCAAGATCAACTTGTTGTAAAAAGAGATAAATTTTGGAAAGAAAAAAAAAAAGAAGGAAAATTAAACCTTAGACATATTATTATCAATATATAATACGAATGGAGGTTGTGATTAATCATGATATATGTTGTATCAAGCATTAACTATTTAATGCATTGATTTGAGGTCGACAAGCCCAATTCAAGTATGTGGTCACTATGGTTGTTGATTGTGCTTATTAGGCTAGAATTGAAATGGACTTAATCATATTTGAATTCTTAAGACATAGTTTTCTACTTGTGTTTAGCAAAGGTTAGCTAAGGATGAAAGTTTTGAAGTTACACTAGTGATTGGAAGGGCATAAAGTGATCAATATGGGGCATTGTTCAAAGCGGACTCTCATATCAAAATGTTCTGTTAATTAGCGATTAATGCTCTCAACGAGTTGCTAACCTTTATGGTATCAAGAAATGAGTTGGTTTATTTTGGTGAAGGTTCATTTTGTTGGGGGATGGGGAAGCCACGGTTAGATTGGAGTATTGGGAAGAAGCTACAGTCTATTCATACAAGTGTTATGAAACGTCTTTACAATCAACTATAATGAATTAGTATTCTAATGGTTGATCAACTATTGCTTTGGGAGGATGTAACTAGTTCTACATTTGGTATATGGTGACTATATAAGGATGTATTGTAACCAAGTTTCTTTCAAAGTTATAAATACTTCAAATCTAGAAACGTCTAAACTATGTTATATTGAGCTATTTTAATGAAGATGTCAATTAGTGGTCATGTTATATTAATTATATGTTTCATGTGTGTTGAGTTTGATTGGATGATATTCAAAGTGTGTATGGCAATTATATATTAGATCATGTTATATTAATTATATGTTTCATGTGTGTTGAGTTTGATTGGATGATATTCAAAGTGTGTATGGTAATTACATATTAGATTTCGGCTCACTTTTTATTAAAAAAAAAAATTCAAGTACAATTATCTTGTATGCAAATTGGAAAGTCAAGTCTCATATGTATATATGTGTGTGTGTGTGTGTGGTCTTCTATTGTTTTTCCATCTAGATATCGAAAGAAATAAAAAGAAAAGGCAAAAATTGAATGGATGAGTTCATGGTCCAAGCTTTAGAAAAAATAATTACTAACTTTATTCAAAAGAAAATGCAACACATATGATTTTAAAGAGCAAAAAATATGGTAGATATAGTTAGGCAGTTAAGACTTATATTTATATCTATAGATGTAAAGATTACATTCTTTTAGGGTCATACTTGAAGTATCTGATAAGATTGGTAGTTTATCATTATAATAGTAATAAGTATCATGCATTCAATTATCATCTCCCTTATAGTGAAAGGATTGATTTAACATAAACAGAGTCTCCTAAATTACATAGAAAACTTGGTGAAAGCAATGGCATGAACACAAGTGCTGAAAGTATGAATGGTGTGCCTCTAAATAAAGTAATGAAGATTTCTTTTGAATTATGATTTCCATAATTTGAATCTTTATCTTATATAAAAGATGGCACGTAAATGGGACATGAAAACTTTCATCATCTAATGGTAGAAGATTTTATATTCATAGTGATTATTTTTTTAATTAATTAAAATGACACATTTTGAGAACTTATCAAAACGATAATGATATTTTTAATTTTTAAAAGAATATTCATCCCTACAACAATGTTGACACTATAAATTTCTCTTCTAATTTAGTACCAAGTCAATCTTTCATATAAACCTGCACTTGTAGTTTTTATACGGTCAATTGGTCATCCAATTTGAGTTTTTTTGACTGATTTGATATTTTAGTAGTTAATATAGATAAAACTCAATGATCAACTAATATATATATATATATGGTTTTAATTATATATTAAAATAAATAATTGATTTAGTATTGCAATTTAAAAATGCTTTATAGTATCAATAGTTTTTAAGATATATAAGTACTTAATTTTAAAAATTTTGAATATTTACATAGTTTTAACAATTTCGAAAGATATTGCTGCAATTTAAACCTCTTTATTTTTCACCAATATAGTTTTTTGTTGTCTCCTATATTACTCATTTTCCTTATCTGTACGTAGGTAATGCTTGTTTTCTTTCTCGATAAATCAAAGGTTTACTTGTTAGTTGTGCTCTTTCAACCTTCTTAAAGCATAGTAATTTTGCAAGCCATTTATGATTGCTTCTACTCTAATACCATAATAATATCCTATGTAATTTTTTTTTTCCAATTCGAGATCAGGTTTTCAAAAATTGATGGATATAGGGAGATAAGGAGGAATAGAAAAAAAAATATATATATATATATATACATGTATTTTGAAGAAGGTATTAGTTTCTTGTTTGTGGGTTACATGAATCAACAGTTTATACCACAAAACATTTATTTGGACATGTAAATCTATTCTAGAGTATTCTAACCAACAAACTAAAACTTTTTTACTAATTTCATAACTAGTTTCCTATTACATTTTTTTTTTTTTTAATCAATCAATCTTTTAGCTTGATCAATGTGAAAAATTGAAATATCAAATCAGCAATATAAAACCTAAATCCGGATGACCAGTCGACCATATAAAAACTACAGTGCAAGTTAACCTAAAAGAATGACTTAATACTCAATTCAACCACACTCATTCTTGTGAGAAAATGTAGGTAGCCTGGCCTTTTATTAACTCATTTTTTATGTTGCCTCAACTGCAAGGCATTTCTATCGTATTCCTATTATAATGAAAACGATTAATCTTGTTGGGTAAATATAACTCTAATAAAAATTGAATCTTTATCCACGTAAATATAAGTGGGTAGTCTTAGCCACATTGCCAGTTTGTTGCTCTTCAAAATCCTATAATTTTTTCTTCTTTCTTTCTTTTATTTTTTTTGTGCTTTTTTCATTAGAGTGTGGGGGCAAAATAATTAAATTATGTTTCGATGTTCGCATATAAACTCCATATATAAAGGACAAAGGGGAAATTCCTCAAACAATATTGTTTGTTTAATATAATATTAGGATAATGTGTTGATATAACTATTATCCAATACAAAGTCATGTTTGGATGCATTTAAATATAGCCTTATTTATATATAATGAAGTATTTGCCCTTCAGTATTATATGTTGTACATTATGTATGTAGCATTTGTTATAAATACATCGATCCCAATTTTTTTTATTTGTTATAACAAGTTTATGAGCATGTATATATTATTAGTACATTATATATTATATACAAATACTAAAAGGATTATGTCATAAATACTACTTAAACTTTAAATTTATTAATTTTAGTACTTAATTCGAAATTTCGTATCGTCATTACTATTCATATTGAACATTTGTCTAGTCATATCCCTTAGCAAATCAATGCCTAACATCACTTTCATAAATAAGGACTCCTGCTGCTATTCATTTCCTTTCCCTTCTTTCACGTTCCAGTCTCATCTCCTTTCCTTCCACTTGCTTCCTTCATTTTCGTCGTCTCTCACGTACCATAATTTCCATACGACTTAACCAGTTTCAATTTCGTAAAAACCTCGACAACATTAGCACAGCAAGCTTTCTAGTATGGCCAATCTGAGCTGTGGCTTCATCTTCCTTAGAGAGATATTTCCAATTTAAAATAGCTTTGTTTTTCTTCTTCTAGTTCCTTATTAAAATCCAAATTTCATTATTTCTTGAGAAACCCATAATTCTTGTACAAGCTAATAAAATTCAATTATATATCCTTATATATATCTATATGTTTCCAGTTTCTTATTATTGTAAACTAGTAAAAACGAACTAAAATTCTAAGCAAATGAATGAAACAACAAAATACGCTACAAATATGGAAACACAAACATTTTGGCTTAGGATCTAAAATAGCTGGGATATAAGTTATTCTTATTACCAGAATTACATCTTAAGTCACCGATCATTCTTTGAATAGGTGATTTTGTTGAGTTATCGGATCTGTCCGAAGATTACTTCCATTAGGAATGTGACCGAGGTAAGTGGGAGTGGGACACCTATAAGTGAAAATAGTTCATACATGCATCATGGAGGATACGTATCTACTGACTTGCTATAAAAAGAATATAAATATATGTGTGTATGTGCATATATTTGTAAATAAGCCTTTGAACCCCTCCAGTGGCTAGAACCACTTCACTTCGCCTGCAGAAACTTTTGGGCTTGAAAAATATTTTTTACTTATTCAACATATTTTAAAATGAATTTAATCTTCCGTGACCACTCTTGTTGGCGTACTAACTCTAACCCAGTAAGTAGTAGTCCCCCATAATTCAGCCATGAAACTATCGCTAGTCTAAATTAAAGTACCCAAGGCCTTCCAAATATCCGTGTTTGCTCAGTATATCCTACTCTTAGTGGAAGGTCCCAGCTGAACATAGACTTTTTTGTTTTTTAAATTATATCTTCTGTTTAATTTCTATCTTTTGGATAGTCCGACGAGCATATATGAAAAAAGTAAATCGTCATGATGGGCATGCACCCATGGCCAACTACCATTCTATAAAATTTAAAATTTATGGATACTTATTCATATACGGTGGCGCAAAGGAATTGATCAGTCTGCTTGGAATATTTTAAACTCTCGTAAAAAACGATTTTAGCCTAGGACAGTCCCCATAGCAAATGGAATAACTGATTCGTATTCTATGTATTCTACAACTAGATTATAATTTGCTGTCCTTTATCCATGCAGTGTATACAATTGGTGGAGTACAGTATAAAAAGGGAAATAGAAATAAAAATTATTTTTTCATATTTAACTATTTTTTCATGGAACACTATAAGAAAAAAAAAACGATAAGATACTATATTAGTATCAGTTTTATAAATTAACTGTCACAATTGATAGCTTATGGAAGTAATTTTTTTATGTCATTGTAACAATAAACTTTATATTATGGACAATGATTTATAAAATTTGCAATATAAAAAACCACCTCAAAATGTTCCTTGTTATTACAGGATCCCTAGAAATTTCAAACCACTAGAAAAATATATCAAATAAAAGCGGTAGGCATACTGTAATAGTAAGATATTTTCGCATTATTAGTTTTTCATATTATAAATTTCAAAATGTCTCCATAATACTTGACTCTTTGCAATAATCGAATAAAAGTTGCCTCTTGGATCAAGAATTTATGAAAGAAAAATGGAATCGTTGTTATGGATTATCAAGCAATGGCAGTTTATAAGTCGCCACTCTTTTTTTCTTCTCTATTATTCTTTTTTCTTATAGTGAATTCTATATGAATGGAAGGCCTTCTTTACAACACCTCTGTAGAAATTATATACTTTTAGGAACTGAAGATGACAACAAAACGTATTCCCAGCTTCTATATGTTACGTGATTCCATTTTTTTATGCGGAGTCCTATATCCTAAGTATGAGCTAGTGTCACAGAGACGTGGAATAGAGCATAGTGTAATGAGGGGCACTTATCTAGTGTCGGGAGATAATGCCTTTACGAGAACCTAAATAGGATATGGGTGTGGAAACAATAACTCACAATACAATACTTATTATTGAAAATTGTAAAATCTAAAATTAAGTCAAATTCGATACGATGGGTGTTTTGCAAATTGCACTAGTAGACCCGCGGCATAGGCCAATTGAGCAATAGGCATGTGGGGGCTAGTATTCGACCAGCATATTAGCCAATGGAATGGAGTTGAGGCAAAGTTGACTAGGCTATTAGAGCATGCTATTGTGTTTTTTTTTTTTTTCTCTTTCGATCTTGAAAGTTTATTTGAGAATCGAGATGCCCCATAATATATTTGTAACATCCCAAAATCTGGGTCGCACTACTACTCACCATATGTTCTTATCTCACAAAAACATGTTAAGACTCTAAATCAACTTTGATACATTTTAATTTATAACTCTTACATAAAAGCATTTCATACATCCTCGAAATTCAAATAATTTCATAAATCATATCAAATATTTAATACAACAGAAGTCTTTAAATACAAAAATAACGTTCCTTAAAAGATACTGTCTATTATAGTCAAATAACATAATTCTCCCAAATCCTAATCACCATAATAGTAATGAAAATCTCCATCTTCCTCTCTCTATGGTTCACCCAAACTCAAGTTATCTTCTAG
Organism: Laguncularia racemosa; assembly: GCA_037954665.1. Taxonomy (NCBI): domain Eukaryota; kingdom Viridiplantae; phylum Streptophyta; class Magnoliopsida; order Myrtales; family Combretaceae; genus Laguncularia; species Laguncularia racemosa. The sequence continues at coordinate 1,835,547 of JBBMOL010000134.1, forward strand.
GTTCCCATCTCCCTCAACATCTGTATCTACACATGTTCCTCGAATGGTAAGCTAGTGCCCAATACGTATAACACAAACACACATGCATAAATAAACATGAACAAGTATCACACACATTATGCAGTATTTAAACACAAACAATTGTTTCATAATACAATTTATGTCCACAAGCAACAACAAGGTACTTATGATCCCTTTAATACACTTAATACACTAGAGCATGATTTAGTGATGGGAACTGCTGCTACGGGTCCCACACTCATGATCTCTTAATCCTTAAACTTGGTGATGGGAACTACCACTACGGACCCCACACCCATGGTACACTTAATCTTGGTGATGGGAACTACCACTATAGGGCCCACACCCATATTCAGTTAAACACTTAATCCTAGTGATGGGAACTACCACTATGAGCCCTACACCCATGTATACTTAAACCTCTTAACCAACATTCAGCCCAGATTATTTCCGAGCATGACTTCACTAGAGACAACATTACATAAGGATCATTAGGGTACTCCTTAGGGATCTGCCAGTACGAGCCCATAGGTCGAGCTAAACACATACAATATATAACATACAACTTAAACACTTAAGCCAATTCATCCAGTTAAATCAAGTTCAATACATAAACTAACTTAAACAAGTATAAATCAATACATAAGTTACACGTATCTTAAATCCTAGCTTTAAGCACTTACAACCTTGGACTTAAGCTAAATTGAGATCTGTACACATCAACAAGCTCTTCTTAGTACTTAATCTAAAATTAATATCATTCTCTTAATTCTAGTTATTTAATTTATCTAAAGTCTTATTAGCTATCTGGGTCACATGGAAATTAGCTTAACTAGAAGTTAAATGAATATATAATTAAATTATATTTTATTCAACATGGCCAAGTTGGGGGCTGTGTTGCTCAACACAAGCTGGAGCACGACTATGTTGAGAATCATGTATCTTTCAGTGTAAAGTTTGGTTTCAATACAATTGGAACACAACAGTGTTGAGAGGTCGTGTTCTTCTTAATTCAACACAATCAAAACACAACCATGTTAGGAAGTCGTGTTACCCTTGACTTAACACAGTCGAAACACGACCGTATTAAGAGGCCTTATATCTCTCGATGTAACCTTCACACTCAACATAGTTGAAACACGACCGTATTGGAAGGTTATGTTACCCTTAGCAATCTCCATGAACTCTTAATTCTTCATTCTCAATTTTCCTAATCCCAATTCTCTCTATTCTTAAGCTTGATTAAATCTTCAAAACACATAGTTACATATAAATTACAAGGAGTAGATTACTTACATCAAATTTCCAACGGTTTTAATCCTTAAGCCCTTTGAGTCTAGATGTAGACTAATAATGGCATTCATTTCATTATGAGTTCTAGATGTAAGAGGTGGAAGGCGTTGATCCAATAAATGTTTCACATTCAGAGAGTTGCTAACTAAGGAAACACATATAGATGGAATGGTATCAACAAGGTGATCTCCTTTGATCCCTTCTAAAGCCAACACCCCAAAACTATACACATCACATTTCTCAATAATCTTTCTTATGTAAGCAAGCTTTGAAAGACACAAAATTAGAATTAAGATAACAATAGTTATAATCAAAATACAAAACATTGTGTTCTAATACTCACCTAGCATGATGTATTCATATGTGCCTACTATGGTTGTCCAATTTGATGTGTCATTCTTTAAGAGCTTAGATATGCCAAAGTCTGACACATGAGCCTTGTACCTAAAACCTAACAAAAAATTGTTGCTTGATATATTCATGATAGATGATTGCAGGAATACAATCACTATTTATGTAAGCAAAGGCATTAGAAACATCTTTTATAATGTTTACTCCTTTATTCCAATCCAAAATCTTGGCTTCCTCTTCATCTTTTAAAATTTTGGATAAGCAATTGTTAGAATCAATAGGTCATCAAATCGTTCATTTCAAAAAATTGAAACCATTATTATTGGATGATCATGATACTTCCCAAAAAATCAAAATTATTTATCAATGGAAGAATAATATCATCATTTTTGTTCAATAAGATACCAAAGTGGATGACTGACTCATTCCATACTAGAAATAATACTAGGAAATCTTTTGATAACACGAATTCCTATTTCTCAATCATATTCTCTTTTCTAAATACTCATACCCTAACACATAATGTTGTCTATGAGAACAAAAACCATAGATTTTAACAATATTTAATGTTGAATTTCAATTAATGCCCTAATCTCATTGAGAAACTCCTTGGGATATGTTAGTGTGCTATCAAATATAAGGTAAAGCTTCTTCACTATGACAAGGACACTTGAGGTCAATTGTCCTTTGAAAACACTTCCATATGCACCTTAGCCAATGCAATATGATTTATTAAAATCCTCAGTGGCTCTTACTATTTCTCCATATAGTGCCTTTCCATCTAAAGTTAATATGGATAGTGGTTCAGGAGGTTCTCCTACTTGCTCAATTTGTGGATTGCCTTCTCTTCTTTTAAAAATGAATGATATCCCAATGAAACATATGCTTAGAAGAACCAAACCCAATGTTGGGAAAACAATGAGAAACACTTTATGCTCATTTTTTTACAATCTCTTTAGTTTTATAAATGAAGATTGCTAGCATGGTTGAAATCCATTGATATTACCACGCAATCCATCATGTCCCCTTAATGCATCAAATGTAGCGAATAGTGATGTAGTGGTGCTAGGAAATAGGACTTGAAAACTAACTGAATGATATGTCAACTTCCTCAAGACTTAAAAGTTTCTTGAAAACTTTGTTAATGGAGCCAGAAAGATGATGTGTGATAGATTGGGCTTCACCAAGCTTTGAAAACTAATGAATTCAAATAGTAGGTCACTGCTAAAAGAGTTATTATGTGAGTATAACTCATTCAAATGAGTCAACTTGGACATCTTCATTAGAATCTTTTGGCTCAAATGGTTGTTGCTCAAATCTAATAGGTGGGATTTTGAACATTGTTGGATACGTAGAGGAATCAACACACTTAGTTTACTCATTTAGAGATCCATTACCTCTATTTCGATAAGAGATGATATTTTAGGAAGTATAGCCTTGGAAAGTTGATTTCTACTCAAGTTTAACTTCAATAGTGAAGTTAACTTTCCTAATTTCTTTGGAATCCCACCAACTAATTAATTTAAAGAAAGATCAAAAACACCAAGGTTCCTCAAATTGCCTAATAATAGAGGAATTAGACCACTAAGTCTAGTATGACTTAACTCAAGCAAGACCATTGAACTAAGGTTTCTAGACTCTTGTGGAATTGGGCAATGAGTTCTTGATTACCAAGATAAAGAGTATCAAGGTTCTTCAATTTTCCTAATGATTGAGGGATCAAACCACTAAGTTTATTATGGCCTAGCTCAAGATTAGCCATTGAACTAAAGTTTCCAAACTATCCTAAGATTGGGTCAATGAGTTGATTATGATGAAAATAAAGATTAGTAAGGTTTCTCAGGTTGCTTAATGATGGGGGAATCACATCACTAAGGCTATTACAACTTGGCATAAGTGTAAACACCCTATTTTTATTATATTTTTATTTTTCTAGTTTTCTTTCTTTTTTATTTATTTGTCCATATATTTTTATTATTTTACACAAATTCTTATATTTATATATGTATATATACATATTATATATATATATTGCTGTATATATATTTTTCATTTTGAATTTTTTCTATTTTTCCACTTTTTTCCTAGAATTTGTCAATATTTTTATTATTTATATTCAATTATTGTAATTTTTATTATATTATTTATTATTTTTTAAAAAGTGGGTCAATTATAAGATAACACATGTCATTGTTGGATGGAAGAAGTTAATGGTGTTGATAGAAGGACTCATTTGTAATATTTTAAAAATGTTGATGGCTCAAATATTTTAAAAAAAGTTTAAAACTTGTTTAAAAAATATGTCAAATGTTAAATACTAAATATATAGTTTTCCCTAAATTCTATATTCCCAGTAATTACATACTGGTTTAGATGGATATAATTTAGTGCAGACTCCATAAACGTATATAAAAACCACTTCAAAATGGAGAAACTTTATCATAATGCAAGAGTAGATTTTGTATGTCTCATGTCAACATCTTATTAAGACCTATAATCTGATTATGAGAAAACATTGTAAGTTACATTTTTTATAGTATTGTAAAAATTACATCTGCACTTATACTAGCTGAATGTTATATAAATAAATTGCATTTTGGTTAGAACAAGTCTTTCACAACTACACAATTTTGGCTATAAAATTGATAATGTATCCTCGCAGCCTAGTTTTCTCGTTCAAATGAGTAGAGCTTTTCTTTTATTGATAGAGATGCTTAATTTTTCAATTTTGCACTTATAAACATTACTAGAATTGTTGGGACGCTATGAGAACTGAAGGAAATAAGTCAATTAAAAAAAAAAGAAGAAGAAAAGAGAAAAAAGAAATTTATAATAATTTTATATTGAAAACCCTATAGAAGTTATAAATCGAGTCATGATACAATGAGAGTAAATTCACTCACAAAATATTAAAAGTGTCCATGAAATATATAATCTCTCAAGAACTCAAGTTTCCATATAATTCTTATATGCCTATGCACAAATATTTCCCCACTACACTAAAAGTGAGATGTAATAAAAGGTAAAACCCAATGCTCTATAATGGAGTAAGGGACGATAAACTTTGCATGTGATTCCTTCAGAGACAAATCAGAGAACTCAAAAAGCAGAGAGAAATCAATGGGCTGTGGTACGTTGGATCGCCAATTGAGCTTGGTCCTCTATCACCATGACCCAGTCGACTTCCCTTCGTTATGGTCGGTCATTGTCTTTGAACAACATGGAGCGGTTCACCACTGGCTGGCTCATCATCTCCGGGTTAGCTAATCGAGTCCAAAAATGCTCCTTCGTCTTGAATTGACCTACGGATAACCCATATACAAACTCTGTATAACTTGCATCAACCAAACGTGTTCATTCAGATTATTACTAAAATCGAATATGCATCAGCTTTTAGCTTTAAAAGCACCACGGGCGGTACGAAACCATACTCAACAGAGACCCTTGAGTTTATGTGTACTGCAACGCCTCATGGTAATTCTACTAGTCAAAAAGGCATAGCGGTTGATTAAAGTTACTTGTCCAGATTTTCCTTTTCAAGCTACGATGCCCTTCAGACTGCTTTGATGAAAGCTGATTCGATTCAATTGATGTCCCAATATATGTATGAGCGATACATTTGATACGAAAGAAGACAAAATTCTTTTTCTTTTTTTTCTTTTCTTTTCGAAACAATGACAGGCATAGCGTATATAAGGAGTCACACTACGAACGATAGATTGAGTTCCCCTATATTATTTGAGGGTAGTCATTACCATTAAAGAAAAAAAAAAAAAGGACGATGCTTGGATGAGATAGAGACCTTCTCTGGATAAAGGTCCCAAAAAAATGCAAAAGCTTCTTTTTATTAATAATCACAATTTAAATATACATGACCTTTCTAGAAGAAAGTTGCTATTAAGTACAATAACATGATGAAAAAGAGAGTCACGCGTTCGGCGTCTTCAATATTCTAGATCCCATAAGGGAGTGAAAGGTTGAAAAAGAAGTCCCCCACCTCATTATGTTTCTGATGGGTGTCGAGTCCAACAAAAATAAAACCTACTCCTAGACAATTATATGATTTGCATATAGTGGTGAGTAGGGTCGAATACACAGGGATTGGTAAAGATATTTCTATTCAAAAAGAACAATAAGGAAAAGAAAAATGGGGGGTTTTGTTTGTGAATCAAATAAAGTAAAACAAGGTAAGAAAGTTGTATATTGATAAAAAGCCTAGCCAAAGGAATCAAGATAGTTTAATTCAAGGAATTAATCATCGATGCAAATGTTCTCTATTCTTAGTTCCTAGATAAATTAGTTATGGTTATTAACAAGCTCTAACAACCTATCTCTCCTTACTTCCTCGATAACCTCCGACAAGCGCTTTGAATTATTTCTCTTATTGATTAAACAACCCTAGACAAGCGCTTATGATTTAATCTATCAATAGCATTAAGGTCTAGAGAGACCACCAATTCATGCCAGTAGATTATAAGATAACCTATTTAAACATGATCACACACCTCCATAACATGAATTCGATCATCTCTTTTATAACCAAACATGTTATTGCATCACTAAGACTAGAACAATCAAACAATTACGGATTTGACGTGCTAGTTGACAATATATTAACTTGCTAATTGAGTAGAAGAGCTCTATTCATACCAATCAACAAAGATAATAATGACAAAACGATCAGAAGATATATGAATACCCGAAAGCAAATAATAGAATAAATACAAGTCAATTAGACCTCACAATTCGTGGAGAATTAAACATCTATGACCCTTTGGCTAGAAAAGTAGCTTAGCTACACATGTTCATCAATAAAACGAAAATAAAAGATAGAAACATAATGAACCCGGTTGCTTGCTCTGCCTCCAAGATGATCCAAGGTTCTTCAAGATCCAAAGATTCAAAAAGTTGTCCTAACCCTCTAGGGTTGGCTCTATTTATACTATTAGATGGATAACATGTGATCTTTTGCTAGCAAGATACGAAAATATCTTTCCTTTTTCAAGTAGATTTCGAGAAGTGAAGATACGTCTGCCTGGCACGCCCCACCACACGGCCGTGGGTCAAGCCGTGCCATCCTCTGTGCATAATCTTCAAGTCTTCAACCGCGCCCAGTGTGAACCACGGTTCCACACACGGCCAGATTTCAAGCCGTGCCTTCATCTGTGCATAATCTTCAAGTCTTCATCCGTGTCCAGTGTGTACCACGGTTACACCCACGGCTAGATCTCAAGCCGTGCCTTCATCTGGTTGATGTTCCACACTTTCTTCTCATTGGCACACCTAGCTTCCACCACGGCTTCAAGCACGATTTATCCTACGGGTTCCACCACGGCCGTGCCTTAAGCCGTGTCTCTCTCTGTTCAAAGTCCTCATTTTCGCCTTCTTGTCCAGTGTGTAACACGGTTTAAACCTTGGCCGTGCCTCAAACCGTGCTTCCTCCGGTGGTGTAATTCCTTGTCTTGATCCAAGTTGTAGATGACTTCTCTAAAATACTTGAATTAGGATCCTTGACTCCATTTAACCTGATTTATCACGATGATAGAATTAAAGTACCATTTCCTTATGATTTCTATAAAATCAATAATAATTTAACACAATTTATACTATAAAGATTGAGTATAAAATGGCTCTATCAAATTCCCCCACACTTAAACTCTTTCTTGTCCTCAAGCAATTGCATCAAATCAATTGAGAAATCTATCATAGATTATACAAACTTTCTTTTCATCATTCCAAGCATCTATTCATTTGTAATTCATGACTTGTAATTTAATGTCTACTACTTCAACCCAATTGGTTTCCTGTGATCAAATTACTATGGACAAAATTCCATAGCTAATCTAAACAAAACAAACTTTAATCCTCATGTATAGCAAAAGAATTTTTATTCCAAAAGTAAATACTTAATCCACTAAGGAAAAACACCCAATTAAACTTCATTGGATATTAGCAAACATATAATCCTTGCAGTATAAAGTAAAAGCATATAGTATAAGCTCTTTGCTAGATATTCTCCCTTTTATACATCTTTGTTTTATTCAATGAATGTTCACATTCATGTTCTTTGATTTATTTAAGTATCTATTTTGACGGGTTTTTGCCCGCTTCTTTTCATGAACTTTTGCCTTTTTCGCCCTTATCGTTATAGTGAGTTCATTGAGTCGGCACATCCCGAGCTCATCACTCAAGTGACCGGGTTTTGAGATACCCCTACGGACTCTTCCTCACGCTAACATTCAAGTTTGAATACTCTTAACTCAATTACTTGAATCCTTGGAGTAATGGCTATGCTTGATTTTTTTTTTTTTTTTCAAAGAGTATATAGTAGCTAATATAACCTAGAAGTAAACTTGTTTATTTTTCACTTAAGGACTCGACCTACTCTTAGACTTCCAATTCTAAAGCTAAATACAAGGTAAATTTGTTTCTTAAAGATTTCACTACTTAATTTTTAACCATGTATTCTAATCACAGCAGTGGCTGAGTAAAACATTTGAACAAGTCAATTTCACATTTTGTAGATGCTTATTACAACATTTAGTACAATCTCTAGATTTCATGATAATTTTGAAAAAATTTGGCTTAAAATTGCTTAAGGACAAACATTCAGAGTATAAGTTAGTTCTCTATTCTCTATATTTTATTATCCTCTCCCCCACACTTAGCTTGAACAGTGTCCTCACTATTCCTAATTTAGCACAATTGAAAAGGAATTAACAACTCAAGGGACAGTAGAGAATAAGAGAAAGGAAATATTGGTACTTCCCTGGTATTGGAGTGCTCCCTTTAAGCTCTGGAAAGTGTCATTTGATTATGTGTATCCTTGCTGCAGCTGATCCAAAGAGTTCAAAACTACACTAAAATCAAAACAAACTAAACTAAAACAAAACAAAACTAAAACAAACCAAAACTAATGCAAAACAAAACTTTTTTTTTTTTTTTTTTACATGGGTTGCCTCCCATGAAGTGCCTTTCTTTAACGTCTTTGGCTAGACGTTCCTGGCTAAATATTCGGATAAGGATTTGGATTCCAGCCTTGGTGCCTGTGGTAATGGGTTAATAACATCCGCAACAAAAACAGGAGAGATATCGTTAGGGTGCTTCATGGCATCATAAATGTTAAATCTAATCACTTCACCATCAAATTCCATAGTGAGGGTGCCATCATTTACATCGATATATCAATGACATCTATGATCAGTCATAAATTTTAAGGAAATTATGTAGATACCAACTGAAAAGTTTTATTTACCTTAAATTTTATATTAAAATCATAATGTTGCTCTATCACTAAACCATCTAATGTAAAGCCAAATTTCTGCATAAACATCCTTTATCTTCTCTATATCAAAATAATGCTTCACAAAGATATAAGATCATTTGTTGGGATCTAATCCTATTTAGCACTTTTATCTTCTACAACTTTTTATTTTTTGTAATTAAGTATTTAAGTACAATAAGTGTTATAGTCAGTACCATAATCATCTTATCTAAAAGTTTAAACTTGTAAATATAGTATTAACTATTATATTTTTTACTTAACACTTTGCCTCACTCATGGGTCAAGACTTTAACTAAAGCCTATCAAATGGATGACTAAATTAGATAGAGCTGACTTGATGATGTAGGGATTCAAACTTAGGACTTCTTATTATGATACCATGTTATAACTAGTACCAATAAGTGTTGAATAACACTTACTATTATATAATTTTTACGTAGCCTTTGGTTATTTTATGAGTGTATTTTACTGAATATTATACTTGATGTGCTCATATTTTGAATTTAGGTCATTTAAAACAACAATGGATTAAAAGAAACAAATTCATGCAAGTTTTATGTGAATTGGAACTCAAATAAATAAGTTGTATAATTTTGAAGAGTCAACACAATCACCAACATGCTTGTGCCAATGCCATGTGGCACTAAAAAGAAAGAGCTATTAAAGGACATGGATACATAACCGTACAAGGAAGTCGTCTAGACAACACGACCACTTAACATGCCCATGTTGAAGACCATATTGAAATGCAATTCGAGTATTTGTTGATGAATTTTATACAAGTTAAATGGGCAATGTACACAACTATCTTGAGACCGAATCTCACCTATTTTGAAGATATAACTTTCCAATTTTATCGTAACTGTTGGAGATATAATTTCCCAGTTTATCAGTAACTTAGAAGATGTGATTTCCCAACTTATGAGGATTTGATTTCCCATTCTATGAAGATACAACTTTCCTTATTAGGACGTAATATTTCATTATAAAAGGGTGCAAAGTCCAATTAGATATAGAAATTGAGAGTTTTGATAAAGGTATAGGAATATAATTTGAGAGATTTTCCATTGAATCTTAATTGTGTTTTCACTCTTTCGTTGAAAATAGTGTTTTTAATAGTTTTGATTTTATTTTCATGATGATTGTAGCTTAATTCCATTTGTACTTGGATATGATGAACTTTAAGATGAATTTGTAATTGATTATTATTATTATTCAATGAAATTATTGTTATTCCTCTAATCCAATTATATGCTTTTAATTATTATTCGAATTGATATTATCAGTGTGTTAATTTAATATTTGATTTCATGCATAGAGATTAAGAGGTCCTGTATTTAAATAGATCAAGCATAATTGGAATAAATTATATGCAATTCTAAATATAGAACGACGTAAATATTCAAGATTAAGGTCAAAACTAATAAAGGAATTCACAAATAAAAGTAACGTAATTCTAAGAGTTTTAATTAGGAAAAGATTCTAATTAATCAACTTAGAGTTAAAAATTAATAATCTTAAGAAAGCTATTAGTTCAATTTAGGAATTTTCATAGTCTAAGAATATAATAATGAAATTAGGTAATAATTAATTGATTGCATAAGTAATCCTATAAGGATCAATATCCAGGTGCATGCTTTTGTTATTTGGATTATCACTTATCCTATATTCTAATATTATTTAATTGCTTGTTTATCTTTAATTTTGGTATTGTTTAATTGTCAATTGTCATAAATTTAAAAATACTGCACTGAACAAAACATTTTGTCCCTTATTTAGTTTACATATATTCTCGATTACTGGATAAAAATAATCCTAAAGTATTGGACAATATGCTTACAATTTGTACTATCCAAAATATAGTACAAAAATCAAGTTCACTAGATGAAAACACAAAAATCCTTGTCCAGTACTTTGCATAGCATGTTTAGTATAGTATTTTGTATATCTAAATAGTAGACATCACAAAAAATTTTATCCAATACAATATACACCAAACATGGTATAAGAAAGTTGTACTATCCTAGTTCTTTTATTATGTATTGTCTAATACTCTTTATACTATTTAGTATTGCAATCCAAATGCTATCTTTGTTTTTATAATTAGTTTAATAATTTAATTTTATCAATTAAATGATAGGAAAAAGGTAATTACCAGTACTCGTAATTCCTATAAAATCAACACTCAATATTAAAATCAACTATACTATAATATCAATAGGTACACTTACCTATAGATCGTAGAATAAAATATTAGACCGATATCAAGCACCAAAACTATTATATTTACAAGCTTTTGTTATGACTAACACGACAATTATTTAATCCAAAAACTTAAACCTATAGCTATGTTGTAAGTTATTATAGATATTATTTATTACTCCCACGACAATTATTTAATCCAAAAACTTACACCTATAGCTATGGTGTAAGTTATTATAGATATTATTTATTACTCCCCACACCTATGAACTGAACTTTAGCTAAAGCCCTAAGTGGACAACTTTATTAGATTTAGTTGGTTGACAATACAAGGGTTTAAACCTAAGATTTCTCACTCCGATACCATGTTATAGTTGGTATTACAATCATTTGATCTAAAAGTTTAAACTTTTATATTAGATGGTTGTGATACTAGTTATAACAATAAGGAGATCTAAAGTTTGTGCGAATGAGTTATTATAGCCATTTGTTGGATTTTACTATTTATGGCAACATATCAAAATAATCTTATTTAGAAAGCTAACTCTATGCATCTCCTTGATATAATTCATCACAAAATTGTTTGCTAATCTAAGTTGATAAGAATGACGATGGTTCCATATAGACATAAGTTGAGAGATCAAGCTACATTTGTTATATATACAAAAGTGTAAATAAGTAGACAATTGAGATTTCCTTCTATCTGGCACTTGCCTCTAAAGTTAGAAAAACTAGTTAAAGTCTCCACGCTATATGAGGATTTTAATTCAATGGATCTATGTAAAAAATTAATAATTGATATATTAACAATATGAGTTTATAAATTATTCTAAATTGGAATTAATACTACAATTTAATTATGTATATGTATATTACTCATTGTAGCTTTATATAGCTCTTGATTGATGTTACATATTTATATAAAAAAATATATTATTTAAAATGGATTATAATTTTTCAAACTATAGAAGTACAATATTATATATCAAGAATTATATCGTTTTATATTAGGTAATATAAAAAGGTTGAAACTCTAAAAGACTAAAACATAAGACTATGTTTACGTAAAGCGCATGTGTTTTAAACACATGATTAATAGGATTAGAATTTTTAATGGCCAAAAAGATACTAATATTGAAAAAGTATAAAGAGGAAAAAGAAAATTGTAAATTATAAATGAACTAAAAGTTATGGGTAAAAAAAAAAAGGTACGAAATTCAAAAGGTTCCAATTCGATATTTTGGAACTAAAAGTTATCATTATTATTATTATCAATCACTAAAAACATGATTCTCAATTGAAAAAGCCATTGTAACATATACGACCTAGACAAATCGATAATTTATATTAAGGTCCTTTCATTTAATCAAATTCTTGTTTTTCTCATTTTTTTTTTTATTTTTATCTTTCTCCATATGAATTACTGTAAACACCCCATTTTTGTCCTTTAATTATAATTTTTCTTTTCTTTTTTAATCTTTTTTTTTCTATTTTTCATATATAAAAGAAAAAAATAATGATAAAAATAAAATAAATAGGAATAATACACCAATAATGAAAAATAAAGGTAAAAATAAAAAATTTTATTTAGGGATTTTTATTAAATTTTAGAATTTCAAAATAATATAAAATTAATAAATATTGCTGAGTTTATATATAATTTTTCTATAATACAAAACTGAGATTTGAGTCGGCTCAGCTGGCTCGTGTACACACCTAGGAAGCATGCAGAGGGAAGAAGGTCGCGAGTTCGAATCTTGGAGGGCACTTCGTGCCATTTTTCTTTTTTTTCCCTCGAGTCGCCACGTGTCAGCAACTGATTAGGCGACACGAGCACACGTGCTTGGCACGTGCTCGTCTTCAACCTCTATCCAAGATCGACGACGACACAAGAAGAACGGAATCCGACCATTTTGATTCAAATTTTAACATAAATCCAACTAATATTTAACTAAAAGAGGATAAACATCATCAAATAAACACGAATCTTAACAGAAAACCAAGGATTAACACAAATCAAAAAGAAAAAGAAAAAGGATGGAGATGGAGATGGGTCCCAACAATGAGGAAAATCTAAGCTTATCAAGCTCGGTTTTGTAAGTCTATAGATAGGACTCGACGAGAGAAAGAAAGGGGAGGAATCAGAAGAAAAAAAGTCGAAGAACACAAAAGAAAACACCCTTGCTAGAGTTCTTCCTCTCTCTCTTGAAAACCCTCACTAGAGCCACTCAAACCGCCACCTAAGGTGGTTCTTGACGAACACCACCACCACCATTGGATTCCTCACCCTTGAAAGCTTTGGAAACACCCACCAATCGACGAAAATGACTGCTAGAAAGCCGCCGTCGAAGAGCTCCAATTGCTGTGTATGCGATCCAACCCAAACCTGATCCGAACTAACCCACATCAAGGTTAGTCGAATCTCTCTTTTTTATTTTATTTTATTTTTTGTTCATTTATTATTATATATATATAAATGATAATAATAGAATAGAAAAGAAAATAAAATAATAATAAAGATGTGTTTTTTTTTTGTATTATTAGAACTAGGTTTAGAGTTTTCTAAAAAAATAAATAAATAATATATAAATATATGTGTCTATTATAATTAATAGATAATTAATAAAAATTTTAAATTAATAAAAAAATAATAAATATTTTCATCACTTAGAAAACTTCTTTTCATAAAAATATATATAATTGATTTTTTTTAAATTAAAGGTTTTAGTTTTTTTAAAATAAAAAAAATATAAAGCTTAGGCTTAGAAATTTCTTTAATTAAATTTAAATAATAATAAACGTAAACCTTGCATGTTTTCATAATTAAAATTAACTAATCCACTAAAGTTTTATAAAAAGCGAATTGCGACCTGTTTAAATAGCGGGTACATAGGCACTGATCGTGAGTGCTAGACTGTACTACTAGCTACAAATTATGCCAAGAAGAGGAAATGATCGATCATATGGTAACAATCTCTGTTGGCACATTAGGATTCAATTACCAAGGACCTGTCAAAAAGAGTAGTGCAGAACATTGATGATCGAAAGCTTCTCATTAGAATTATCTAAATTCACCAATTACAAACATTAACCATAACATCATTCTTGGATTCACGAATAGAATCCCAACATAGATAATCTTTCCATAATAATCGCCTAATATTTGTTGTCAACCAAATTTAGACGACACACGGTAACTTTATATTTTGAATAGACTATAGTTTAGGTAATATTTCTCAGCGAGTTGGGAACGAGGAGGGTGACATTATAACCAATAATGGCGATAGCGGCTGGAACATCATACTTATACGTGTGCGCGATGGCGAAACCTCTTGCCCACCGGAAAAGGCCAGTGCCGCCAACCACCGGCATTTCACGAGTCGCATGGCTGGTAGGGTTTTTTCCTAAGAGGCTAAAGGAGCTTCCATTGTAAACTCCATCCGTGAACAAAAAGGTGAATGCCATGAGTAAACCAAACTCCTTGTTGGAAGCCGATGCATACATTCCTTGTGCCCGACCAACCAGCTTTGAATTCTGGTCGGGCTTCTCCGTCAAGGGCTCATCTGCTATGACCATCAACCCGAAAGCCGTCGGTGATTTGTTTGTGCCATTAGCTTGGGCTACTGGCAAGGCAGTTGCATTTTTTCCACCGAGTATGTCATGGAAGTAAAAGGTAAGGATTGTTATGGTGTGCTTTTCTGTCGTATGGCTCTTGGCCCAAGTTTCATGTGATGGGGCAGCAAGAGTTGACAGTAAGGAGAATAGGAAGAAAGCTAGGATTGATAGTTTGAGCATTTTGTCTAATGGATTCTCTCTATGAATGAAAAGGATCTCTAGGACTAGGAGGGAATAGCGTGGAGAATGTAGCATCAATGCTTCCTTTTATACACGGAAAATAACTATCAAAAAGTTTTTCACCGGCCTGCCCTACTCTTTAGTTTTTTTTTTTTTTTTTAAAGATGGAGTTAGTATTTTTATACATTAGATAATAGAATTAATAATAATTTTTATTTACTATATTGAGATATACTGCAGATATTTAGGAATTATTATTTACAATCTTATTTTAGTTTTGATTAGATTCTTAGTTGTTATCTAGTATGCTAGTGGACTGATATTTTTCCTTTCTTTTAGGAGATTTAATTGTTGTTTGAAGTTGTATTTAAATGATGGCAATGATTGAATAAAAAGTACCAATTTTTTCAGCTTATCCTTTTATGTATACAACCTGTTTGATAAAAGTTCCTCTTTTATATTTCTTTCATTCCTTTGTTTCTTGCATTGCAGGGATGTTTTCCTTTGACATCTGGTATCAAAACATTAGTAACGGTCCTATGGTAAACAACAACCTCTCTAATCCTTCCATTCCATCCATACCAATCTTGAAAGGTGCTAAAGGGTATGATTCCTAGAGTACGAAGATGAGAACTCTCTTTATCTCTCAAGACTTGTGGGAGTTTGTGGAGAATGGTTACAATGAGGTGGGAGTCTCAATTGCAATTCTTAGAGAATCAAGAAAGAAGGATGCTAAAGCCTTATACCTTATTCAATAGGCTGTAGATGAAATTGTCTTTCCCCCACATTAAAGCTGTGACCAAGTCAAAGCAAGCTTAGGATGCACTTTAACAGTGTTATCAAGGTAGTACCAAGGTGCTTACTATGAAGTTTCAAACCTTGAGGTGGAATTTCAAGAGCTCCTTCATGCAAGATAATGAGTCTCTTGATGATTTTTATACCAAGTTAATAGAGGTTTTCAATTAAATGCAAAAATATGGTGAGGATGTATCGAAACAAAAGGTTGTTGAGATGATTTTGTGAAGTTTGCCCTTAAAGTATGACCATATAGTTGCTGCCATAGAAGAAGCAAATGATTTAAGTAAGTTGATGGTGGATGAGTTGATGGGTTCTCTACAATCTCACAAAGACAGGATGAAGAGGCACAATGATCATGGGTCTAATGAAAATGCCTTTCGTGCACAATTGCAATTGTCCAATAGTCAATCAAGCAATAACCATGTGTCCAATAGCAAGCAAAGCCATCATGGTTATCCAAGTCGTAGAGGCCATTTTTCATGAAGAGGTGGCAGAGGTGGTGGACATTTAGGTGGGCATAATTATTCTCAAAAAGAGGTAGATGAAATTGGTGAAACTCATAAACTTAAATGTTTTATTGTAAAATAAAATGGGCATATTGAAAAGTATTGTCAAATAAAAGAGAAGCATGCCAAATTTGCTGCAAAAGAAGAAGAAAATGAAATTGAAAGTTTACTCCTTACTTGCTATATCGCTACTAATGTGTGTGCTTCAAATATTTGGTATATGGACAGTGGTTGCAATTGTCACATGTCATCTAATTTAGAGGCTTTCACAAGCTTGGATAAGTCTATAAAAATGAAAATAAAGATGGGGATGGCACTATTCGTGAAGCACAAGGGAAGGTGATGTTCAAGTTCACTTGAGTTCCACAAATTGCATCAAAAGTGTCCTTGATGTACCTGATTTGGAAGCTAATTTGTTGAGTGTTGGGCGATCCATGAAGGAAGGTTACTCTCTTGTTTTTGAAGATTCCTTTTGTGCTATCTTTTCTAACAAAACAAAGAATAATCTTTTGTTCAAGGTGCCAACGTCTAAAGACAATATTTTCCCACTTTAGCTAGATGGTGATCAACATGCTCTTAAAGCCTCCCTAGACAATGAGAATTGGCTATAATATCATAGGTATGGTGATTTAAATTTCAAAAGTTTGAAATACTTGACTAACCAACATTTGGTGGATGGATTGCTAAAAATTATACATGTAAAAGAGTTGTGTGAAGGTTGTATTTTTAGGAAGCAGCATTGAGAGTCATTCCCAAAAGAACAAGGTAGAAGAGCATCAAAACCCATTGAACTTATGCTCGCAAATGTATGTGGGCCCATGAGAACTCCATCTCTCAAGAGTAATCTTTATTTCATTGTGTTTGTGGATGATTTTAGTAGGTTTATATGGATATATTTTGCCAAAGAAAAATCTAAAGCATTCTTGATTTTTAAGAAGTTCAAGAATTGTGTTGAGAAGCAAAGTGGGCATTCATTGAAGATATTGAGGACAAATCACGATGGTGAATTCTTTTCTAATGAATTTGATAAGTTTTGTGCAGCATCTAGAATTTTGAGACAACTAACTACCAGCTACACACCACAACAAAATGGCGTAACTAAAAGGAAGAATAGGAGTTTAGTGGAAATTGCTAAGAGCATGCTTAAAGTAAAAGGGCTACCTAAATGTTTTTGGGTAGAAGCAATCCACATAGCAGTGTATGTTCTCAATCGTAGTCTGACAGTTGCGTTGAGACACAAAACCCCATTTGAAGCATGGCATGGATGGAAACCAAAGGTATCTCACTTTAAAATCTTTGGTTATATTGCTTATGTTCGTATTCCTTGACAAATAAGAGACAAGCTTGATGATAATAATGTGAAATGTATTTTTGTGGGGTATAGCGCTAAAACAAAAGGTTATCGATTTTATGATCCTGAAACTAAAAAGCTCCTTATTAGTCGAGATGTTATTTTTTATGAGAAAAATGGGTGAAAAGGGGCAAAAAAGCAAGGTTATCTAGATTAGTAGAGGATGTTTTCTTTTAAGGTTCTGAAGATAATGATGATACTCTTTGTTCTTCTCCTCCACCAACAAGTCCTACCACTAGCTTTAGATGTTCATCCTCCACCACACCAACAAGTTCAGATTTTTCAACTCCTCCGAAAAAATGGGGATCCTTAGAAGAGATCTATGCAAAGATTAAAAGATGCCAATTTGCACTTGCTTGAGAACCAACCTGTTTTGAAGATGCTGTGAAAGTGCCCAAATGGTGTGTAGCTATGGATGAAGAAATTAAAGCCTTCAAAAGGCATAATACTTAGGAGCTTGTGGATTTACCAAATGGAAAGACAATTGTTGGCTTGAAATGGATTTACAAACTCAAATATAAACTCAATGGATCAATACAAAAGCATAGGGCACGATTGGTTGCTCGAGGATACATGCAACATGAAGGTATTAATTTTGAAGAAACATTTTCTCCAATGGCTAGATTTGAAACCATTAGAATTGTTTTAGCTATAGCTACACATTATAGCTAGAACATTTATCATTTTGATGTTAAATCAGCTTTTCTTAATGGTTTTTTGGATGAGGAAGTGTTTGTGGAGTAGCCAACAAGCTATGAAATTCAAGAGAAAGAATAGAAGGTATATAGGCTCAAAAGGGCTTTGTATGGCCATAAGCAAGCACCAAGAGCATGGTACTCAAGAATTGATAGCCACTTCAGCAAGTTTAGCCTTCCAAAGAGCGCTAGTGAGCCAACTTTGTATGTAAAATCTAAAGGAACAATCGAGGTACTCATTGTCTATCTTTATGTTGATGATTTAATTTATACAACTAATAGTGTTGCTTTATTCGAAGAATTTAAGAGATTAATGATTGAAGAGTTTAAGATGACTGATTTGGGGTTAATGAGTTATTTTCTAGGGATAGAAGCAACATTAAAATTTTTCCCAAAAGTTTTCTTTATTTTTTATAACTATTTACAAAGTTTATTGTCACATAAAAAGTTTATATCTAGCTTAACATTAAAATACTGGATAAATATGTTAGAAAGTTCAAATAGGTTATGCCATTGGTCCTTGGTTCAATTTTGCATGTAAACAAAATTTTCACAAGAAAATACTTGTCTATATCAGCTTAACAAAACAACAACATTAAGAGAATCATATGTCATTAATATATATAGTTTCAAAGGGTGTGATAGTCTACCGCATATTCTTGCTACTTTTAAGGGCATGTAAGACATAAGTTTTATGCCATTCAATCTTTATGTCTATGGTCTTTTAATTACCCAAAAATTTTAAAGCAAGTCCAAAAAGCAGGGGTTAATAATGCCTAGCATATAACAACTCTACCAAACATACATATATGTCAAACTGTACACAACTTAATTTTATTACTTAATGCAACAATCAAAATAAACATCATATATAATATTAGTTAAAGGTTATTTAAGGTAAGTGTAGCAAGCATAACCAATTTAGTGTTCTAAGCCAAAACAAGATTTTGAAAGTCTGAGTCAATGGATCAAATATCCCAAGAGTCCATACATCAAAAACTAATCATTTCATATTGGATTTACTACTTGCATTAGCCATCAATAGTTTAATCCACTATAATACATCTATCATAGTATCCCATGCGAATCCACCAAGTAGGTATATCCTTTATTCATGACTCTTATGAGCTAAAGTTCCATGAAATCAACTACTCATGTATCTAAATATGGTGGCTTCAATGCCTAAATCACAATCACTTTATCTCAAATGTACAACCCATAATAGGCAACAATGATCCACTCTATGATCCACCTATCCAAATACTAATTTAGGTGTAAACATGAATAGCACAATTTGATTAATCAAGAATCTGAATATTTAGTAATCAAGTTCATTAGCCAATCTTATTAGAGACATCCAACAAACAAGTACAATAGCTACTCACCTACATTTATTTGTTCATTATTCAGTCTCTCAATAAATCATATAATTTAACAATCGTTAAATTAATTTTCTATATATTGTATTTAGATTTATTTTAATTTGGCTTTGGGTTAAATTTAAGGTTTTGGGAGGTTCATAATTGATTTGGGGTAAAGAAATAGGTCAAAATGTGTTTAAAGATAAATTTATGCAAAGAGGTAAATGGCCAACCAAAACCAAATTAGTACAAAGGCAAAATTAATTGATGAGGTTACCAAAGTGGTTGATTTAGGCATAAAGTGTTTTAGCACATCATGCAAGAAGTCGGCCACTTTAGGTTAACATGGCATGATTTCAATGTGCTTTTACATTTTAAAGTCTAATTTCACCTAAAATAGGATTCTAATTCAAGACTTAAAAGAGTTATCATATCAATTTGGGGCTTAGGAAATTGATTCGCTGCTATTACTCAAATCCATGCCTCAATTACCATTCTAGGGTTTTGCAGCAAGAAAGGTCAAAGCAAAGTTTTTAATTGAAGGGAGACTTTAATCTCAATCATGGATGAAATTTACTTATTTTGCTATTCATCATCTAGGGGGAAGATTGAGGTTTAGAGTTTGGTTTTAAATTCAAGTTTTGGATTCAAGAAATTAAACATAATAGATATTTAAGATTTAGATTATTCTAATAATATAGTTCATTTTTTCTTCCAACCTAATAATATAATTCAAACGATCAAGGTTTTACATACATACTTAGGCAACTTAACCTCATGTAGTTTTGTTTCTTCTACTTCATAGTAATTGGTTTCTTTTTTGGGAGATTATTTTCTAAGGTTATATTTATAGTGTTTAGAATGTGTCCCCATTTTATGACAGGTTCTAAAAGGAATTCTATGATACCATCACTCAAAAGTGACAGTATTGTGTTATTACCTCTCAACAACTTATTTTATCATTAATAAGTCTTATTTACTACTCTTCAGGAGTGATTTATGATATATATATATATATATATATATATATATATATATATATATATATATATATATCAATTGATTTTTCATGAAGGCTGTTGACAACTTCATAAAAATTGTCAACAGCTTTGTCAATAGTTTCTTTTACTTTTTTTTTTTTTAACCAAGAGAAAAATAAGCTTCTTTTACTATTAATAAGTCTTATTTTTATTATTGTTTGAAAATTTTACTATAATTGGGTAGTAACAGCACAATGCCGTCAAATAACAACACCATAAAAATGTTGCACCTTCTAAATGTTGTTAAACATATTTTAATAACTCATGCCTTATTAAAAGCTATTATTAAACTTCTTACTTCTTGTTTTATTGTATGAAACATTTATTTAATTAGGGTGTCAAATTTATTATTTTGTTATCTATGTTATATGACTTAATTCTTTTTACTTTATTTAACAATCGCAATTATATTATTAAATGTGTGGGGCTTATAAATTATGCAAGTATGCATGTAATTGTGGGAATACGATGCATATCTAATTTATTACATATGATTATTTACTTATAAAAAATAATTTTTTAAGGTGTCTGTGTTTCATTCATTCATACATACATACATAAGAGAGATTTACAAATGTTGAAAGACAAATATAAAATAATGGAAATGGCTAAGACACCCAAAAAAATAATTAATTAATTAACAAAATGGATACATTAAGATACCCGATCGGGTTAGATAAAGAGAACTAGCAGTCAGTTGCCGTTCTTAGACTCCCATGCTCTAGCTTTTCCCTCACCAAATTTTTCACAAAATCTAAATTGAAATTACATAGATGATTATTCATTCCAATTATTTCTAATTTTTTTAGTGTCTACTTTACACAAGAGCAAGATATTAGAAACAATGAAGTAGTAACCTCTAATAAGTTACTGAAGGCCTTTACCAAAAGGGACCTTAATGGGAGGTAATAGTGACCTTGAAAATTATTAAATTTTTCTAAATATTTTTTTGGGTAAAATGTCAGATTGATTAAGTTTTATCATGATAACACAAACAATCGATAAGGTCCAGGTTAAATTTTGAGCAATCCAATCCCAAAAGAATTTTGAATGTGTAACCAAAGGCTATATCAAAAACATGTATGCTTGTGTATAAGCTAAAGCTCATATCATAACGTGGGTTGAGACAAAATCAGATGTGGGAGCTACTCCAAATAAGTCAACCAAAATGGGATAGAAAGAGGGTTGGTCATTTGACCAAAACTAACATCATGTAATACAATTTTTCAGGTTTTGTGATCTTTTGTGTTACCCATGTTACTTTCTTATATTGAGTCACTAGGATTCAATTTTTTTCACTTTATAATTATGTTATTGTAGGGTCTTGGAAGTGGAAGGGGGTGAACACGTGCTAGTTGCTATATAAATTATAGAGACAACTTTATATGTATACTATTATACTAGTTTATCTATTTGCAATATTACTCATTGTTTTTTACCTTAGTTTAGGGATTTTTCCACATTACTGTCTGTGCTCTTTTTTCAATCCTTTGTTATTCTCTTATTTGCGTATTCTATTAATTTGTGACCCAAATCCAAATTAGATCCCATCAAAGTGCTTCCATCTTAACAAGTGATATTAGAGCAAGGTTGGCAAGGAGAATGGGGTTTTAAGATTTGTCATCTACGTACTAGAGAGATGAGAACGATTGATGCCAATAAGTTTAACGGATGCATAAGACCTTAGAGTAGTCAACTTGAAAAGGCATTGGATTATAAGCTAGAATTCATCAAGGATGATGGTTGGGCCTTGACGAAAATCTAACTTGAGTACACTTGATAATGTACTACAAGAAAAATTGGCACAAAAGATGGTAGCGAATCAAAAGAAATTAATATCTCTAGCAAAGCGCCTAATGTTGAAGAAGAGATTAACTGTGCTTACGATGAGAAAGCAGTTATTCATAAGATGTCATATTTCTTAATTGATCTTAAATGTAAATGTGAAGTTGGAGATTGAAGACTAAGCAATGTCTCTTGGCTTTTTATCTGTCTTTATTCATGGGTTTAGAGAGACCATGGTCTTCGGTAGAGAAAGTTTATGACTATAAGAGATCCAAAGCAATCTTTTGAGTATAGAACAATTAGACCATGAGATCAGATGTACAAGCAATGAGATCGTCAACGAACTAGTTGCTTGAGATCAATGAATATCCAATGGTGATAACAATTCTAGAAACAAGTCTACAAGACAAGACACAATCTACTTTACTACAAGTAAAAAGAGTTCTGTGAGCACATTATGTAAGAAGTGGCAGAACTAAGGCCAAATTTAAGATGATTAGGAAAAAGTGATTGCGGATGCAATGGTAGCTAAGTCAGAGAGGCAATTATTGGGTTCTAACACATATAGGAGATCCTCTAATTAGCTTTTGGATTTAGAGAGCGACAGGTTGTTACAAGAGAGATTGATTCAAGACCTACAAGCTCATATGTTGTGGCTTGATGTAAATGGGCAATAGAGGGAGGGTGAAAATTCCTAGTATAGTTAGAATCTAGATCAGACTACATAATGATATATGTGCATTGTGCTAGATACAAGGTCTGTGCTTAAATTTAATGCTTCATCTCTTCATTATTGGATGCTGCCAGGCTAGAGTATAGCGAAATCCATTTTATGGAGATTTCTTGTGATGATCTAGTGGTGTTACATGGTGGTTGTAGTGGTAAAGTTGTATTAGCAGTAAAACTGCTGACATAGTGGTGATCGGCGATGGTTTGATGATAATGGTAGCAATTTGGCAGTGGCAACAATGGTTCAGTGGCGATGATGGCGGTAATGAACAATGGCAATTAATCAGTGGTGATTGCAACGGCAACCATGGTGCTAGTGGCATCAGTGTTAGTGAGATTGTGACGATGAACTATATCCAACAAGGAATAAAATGTTATTTGAGGTTGAGCCTAAGGGAAGAACATTGTTCAATATTTTAATAAATAGGATTCCTTAAAGAAATAGCAACTACGCACTTAAAAAATAAGAGCACTAATAGCAAAAGGAATTAAAGGTGTCACGATATCGATTCCCCCAGTCACCATACTATTAGTTGGAAATATCTAAATGGAGATATCAATTTGTGAAAAATGCGCAAATTAGATCCTAAACGTTTTTGGTTGGTAGGTCGCGTACTAGATTACTCATCTTTTTGGATTTAGCCTATTAGAATAAAACACAACAGCTCTCCCAATCTGTTAAATGTAACATCTACGAATGATACCTTAAGAGCAGTATCACATCCTTTGAAATGTTATTTCAAAATTTAATCCACGTGTCACAAAATAGCCATACCATGTTACCGTATCATAGTATCATTGTTTTATTATGCAAGTATCATCTAGCCATGTATTAGGAACTTTCCTAAAGGCGAACATTTTCTTAAGTTTCTGCACTTAAACCAGTAAAATGTGTTCATGAATGAATGGCATTTCAGTTGGAGCGTGTCTTCAATGATTGGAACAATTTTTAGCTGCAGAATTCAGCAGTGAATCCTTCTTAGCTAGTTTCCTACTTCCTAGCCTATCTCATCGTGTATTTGCTCAACCCAAGTGAACAATTAAGAACACACCACATTAATCATTCAAAGATTAAGTACGTCTCCCCAAAAGAAATTAACTCAGCAAGATTTTCTTTTATTACAGCTAGAGATGCTAGTTTTACAAACTTGCACCTGCAAACAGTACTATAACTCTAGATATGACCTCTGACTTGAGGATACACCTCAATGCCTCATGGTCTAACTAATTAAGATAGAAGGAGGTTTTCTAACCTTCGTTGCTCGCTCAAAGCCAAATGCAATTTCTATAAGCTTTGGCTCTGAACCCTTTAGGCCTCCAAAGCAGATACCAAATGGGACTCCATCACTGTCATATCCAGCAGGGACACTTATTCCTGGGAATCCACCAATTGCAAGAATTGGTGAGGCATTTGAACCAGGTGTTACCAGTGCATCCAACTTGTTCTTAAGCATCAGCTTTTCAAATCCATTTTTCGTGAGTCTTTGTAAATTTTTCACCGCTAGTTTTATGGAATTATCAATCCCTTTAGTCTTTTGGGATTGCAGAAATAAGTCTTGACCATACTCATCGATCTTCTCCTGCATTGATATTAATTGTGAAGGAAACCATTGATTAAATTGAAATGACAATAATAATTATTCCTTTATGTGGGCTAAAAATCATATGATTTGACACAAGCAATTTTCATTTATAAGAGTTCCTGGTATGCTAAAATTTGATTATCTCCACATAGTATAACGGTCATCATTATGCAGGTCAGAAAAAGTTGATGATGGATGAAGACAGCATACAAGAAATATTTATACTTCAATATGCATAAAAGACAAGATATTTTCTAACAAGAAAAAAAAAAAGAAAGATATAAGCTTACCAAGTCCTTGTGTTTTTTGTTGAAGGCTATCACATCTGCCAAGGATCGAACTGGGGAGCTTACTAGATCTTTGAGGTAAGCATTAAGAGCTACCTTGAATTCTGCAAGCATAGCTTTATCTTCACTCCCAGAATTATAAATTTCAGTCATGTTATCTATTTCCAAATTGTCTACCAAGACTGCTCCTTTGTCCCTGTATAAGGAATCACATTTTATTACAGGAGGAAAAAAAAACAAGACAAAAATTCAAATCCGCTAACTATAAAATATAAAAAGCAAATACCAATCTAAAGGCTTTAAGTTTTTAGATCAGTTGATTGCCGTGTTAAACTTAACAAAAACCAATCAAGCTATCTCGAATTAACTTACTCCCTTGTTTTGTTTTATCTGTTAGAACTCTGCCAAGACACTTAGTTTAGTAAATATGTATACTACATTACTGGTTCAAACTTTTCAGGCAAATGAACAATCATCGTTGTGGAGAGCCAACTAATTGGACTTTGTTCTTCCAGTTTTCAAGATAGTCACTAGTACTTCATTTTGAATGTCAAGTAAGGTGTAATAGTCAGAAAACGTGTTAAAAAGCTATAACCAGCAACATGGATAGTTGAACAGCCATTAGGTGTGCCTAGAAAATAATATGTAATAAATCCGGTGGGCAATGATAAAATAAAGACTAACAGAACATGCATATTATTTTGGCTTACTTTATATTGACCGATTGAAGGGTAAAAGCATATGGCATTCATGAGTGCTCAATTCTTAATTAATAGTGTATTAGGAGTAGAAAGTTGAGCTTGGTACACCTACTGAGTAGACATTGTCTATCTGTAGATGTTTTTTTTGTAATGTATCCATATATATAAATATACAAAACCTTTGTTTTTCTCATGGTATCAAAGTCTTGGCTCAAACTCCTCCATGGGCACAACACAGCTGGGGTTTTACAACCACATCCAACACAACATCACTCAAACTGTAGAATACCAAAGTATAACTATCAACCAACCCTGCAGGGAACACCTCTGTGATAAGGCCTGCAAATGAATTTACTCGATATCTAGCCAATCAAGGAATACACCATGAAAGCTCTTAAGAATACACTCCATAACAAAATGGAGTCGCAAAGCAGAAGAATCGTCACTTACTTGAAGCTAGATCCATCATGTTTCCCTAGTTCTATGCCTTATTCCTGTCAGGGAAAAGCCATTCTCCCTGCAGCTTATCTAATTAATAAGTTTCCTTTTAAACCTTTGAATGTTCATACTCTGTTGAGTACAAAGTCTAAGTCCTCTCCTAATGTTTGTCTATAATATTCATCACATCTAAGGGTGTTTGGTTGCGTTGTCTATGTCTACATTTCATCCCTTACTTGTGGCAAGCTCGAACTAGAGCACGCAAGTGTGTTTTTGTTGAATATTCACCAAGTCAAAAGAGCTAAAAGTATCACCATCTACCTCCCAAAAAAATCCTTGCGTCAAGGTATGAGTCTTTTGGTGAAAACAAGATGCATTTCCAAAAAAAATTTGCCAAGGGGAAGCACACTAGCACATCAGAGCCCTAAAATTCTGCTTTATCTCTAACAATTTATGAACAAACTTTTCCACTTGTGTCAATCACGAATTCATGCCTAGTATGCCCGCACTCCTTACACCCTATGTCTTTTGACCCTAAGCATAACAACAGAGATGACACTAGAGATGCAATCGATACCAAAAATCACAAGACCAAAGTATGGCCAATGTCAAATTCAAAGAGAGCAAGAGATGCTTCTCATGTGAAAAAATGTTGGTGGAAGTTTCAAGTAAGCAGAATGAGAATAAAGTAGATTCATTACAAGGAGATGAGAAAACCGATCGAGCTGATCTTCGTAATATTTCTATATCACTCAGAAAGCATAAGAGAGCACGTGTAAGATACCATACATCAGATACATAAGATACATGCAACTATCGCCTTGTTCTGCAGCCTCCACGACACAAAGTTGATAAGACAGTGATTCCTCAAAATATGAATGAGGCTCTTGGGGTTCCAAAGTGAAAGGAGGCAGTAATGGATGCAATGATCTCTCACATGATGATGAATGCACAGTTGAGAAAGAAGACATATTTAATTCATTAAATGAGATACATTAGATAACCTTTCAACTGCAAGGAAAAAATTAATGCAATATTATAGAGGAAGTTGGTGCAAGCATAGATTTAGAGAGTCATGGGAGTAAAACTCAAAATGATTTGAAGATTCATGACATTAATATTGTTTAAGATGAAGTATGAATGGGTACTTCAAAAGACCTAGAATTACAAGAAATAAATATTATTAGTACGAGTAGTTATACCAATGATAATGTTCACAAAACAGTTAATGATTACAAAACGGTTGATAATTAGTGATTTTTTAGTTTTATATTTTATTATAATGATTTATGTTATAATATAATTCATATCAGTACTAACATTTATATTTTAGTTTTGTAAGCATAATGATTATATTGTAACCAAAATCTATACTGAAATTTTTTATTTATTGTAAACATATTTATAATTTTTGAAAACTAGTTTATATAGATTGTAAAGAACTTTCATTTTTATGTTCAAATTCTGCTGACCTTATTGCAATTCTTAATAAAATCCCAAGTTTGATAATCTTAGTTAAAAGACTCAAAATGCATCTGGTGGCACAAGGTTAAATGAAGATCTATGGAATTGACTATGAAGGTTATAATTCAACATTATTCATGTGCTACTCTCCTTAGCAACAAACTTAGGTTAGTCATTGCACCGATTAGATATCAAGAAGCTTTTCTAAATAGTGAACTTGAGGAAGAGATCTATATAAGAGTACCACCTAGATTTAAGTCATTCACCTCAAATGGGAGAGTAAGAATTGAGAAAGTTCCTCTTAAGTTAGATAATATCATCATTACTAGTGATGACGAAGCTGGATTGAAGAAGGAAATCTGAGTTGAGTGCAGAGTGAAAGAGTTGGGAAACCTGAAATTTTTCTCAGGGATTGAACTGGCATAAAGTAGGCAAGGTATTTTCACCTTCCAGAGGAAGTATGTAGCAAATGTACTAAAAGAGATGGGAAAGTTTGCTTCAAACCAGTTGCAACACCCCTAGAATACGATTGGAGGTGCAAGGTCAAAGGAGATGATCGAGCTGTTGATAAAGAGTTATATCAGGATCAGTAGGGAGACTAACATATCTCTCTCTCACTCTACAAGATATTGTTCATGCAGTAAGCCTTCTGAGCCAAGTCATGCATTCTCTGACAGGAAGATACTTTAGATTGTCCACCATATCCTAGAGTACCTGAAAGGAACTCTGAGCAGACAGTTAACATTCAAAAAACCAAGGCAGGAGCATTGAAGCCTTTGTTGATGTTGATTAAGCTGGTGTTGTAGGTCTATGACAGTTTATTGTACAAAAGGAGGGGAAAATCTTATGACAGGGTGGCACAAAAAACCAATTTGTCGCAGCTAGAAGCGGATCATGCAATGTCAAAGGGGTTGTGTGGAGTATTGCGGCTGCAACAACTAATGAAAGACCCAAAGATGAGTTATGATAGTTCAATACAACTGCACAGTAATAGCAAATTTGCTGTTAGTATTATAAAGAATCCTATCCAACATGATAGGATAAAGCACGTGTGGATTGATCAACATTTCATCAAGTCAAAGATTGAAAGTAGAGATATCAACCTTGCCTATATCGCTACAAGATTAAATGAAGCATATGTGCTCATAAAAACCCTAAAAATCCATGTTTGCAGTTATTATACGCAAGCTTTGAATACTGAACATCTGTCTCTTAGGTTAAGGAATGTGTTAGAATAATAAATCCTTTAGACAAGATATTAATGACACATTAATGACATAATCTATTAGCATAATGGAATAAGGTAAAAACGTAATTACAATTACTAAGAAGTAGAATTACAATGACCAATAGAAAAATAGTAAATATTACTTTGATTACATTTAAAATGATATTATTAATAGATTGAGAATATATTTAAAAATATTACCCTTGCCCCAGTCCAGGACTTGGCTGTTGACTAGAGTCCCATGGATAAAATGTGGAACTTAAGTAACAAGGAAAACAAATCAAGAAGTAGCTTAATCCTAAGAAGGAATTACAATTTTTTTAATTGCTAGCAATAAGAATTTTATAGAATTGTTATTCCACCAATCAAAAAGCAGTAATAATTTTTATAAGGGAAGAATACACAATTGATGTTACCCCATAAAAGTCATCAAAACATGCTAAGTGTAAAAGGTTGAGGTTGGTACACCTATCAAGTAGACAATGTCTATTGATAGATGTTTCTTCCAATGTATACAAATATGGAAAAAATACATAACCTTTTATCTCACTTTGCAACATTTATGCACCCGTGTTTTCATCTATTTGAAGCTTTTTGTTTTGACGCTAAAAAATTTAGATGTTAGACAACAATAGTCCACAAAAGTCAAATATATTGTATGTGAGCTCCATTGTCCTATGTGTTACCAATCTAATGGAAGGACCATCATATGTGGATGGCCAACTTTTTTGCCACCCATGATCTACCCTAGCTTCGGAGACCTTGATCTTCACAAGGGCTTAAACCCAAATGCATTTATGTCACTTGTCTTGTATGGAGTCTCACATAAGCAGAGACTAATTACAATATAGCAGCTACTACAAACTTCAGTATGTCTAAACTAAAACATGTGAAAGATCCCCATTATAAATGAAAGATATGATTATAAAAGCACTCATACAACTAATCAATATTTTTTCCTTTCTGATATGGATATATCATTTTGCCTGCTATTTACTCTTTGAAATCCTGTGTTAGGACTTGTCTTTAGGCTTTAACATGATATGAAAGAGATAGCAGGGATAGTTACCTTAATGTTTTGAAATGGCTCTCGAAAACTTTAAGGGATTTATTGGGAAAAGAAAAGAAGATGTCCTCCACAATTCCCAGTCTCTTTCCCTTGAGCCCATCAGCTTTGAGAAACTGCTTGTAACCACCTCGTGGTATGTACTTGGAAGCTTCTCTCGTAGCTTCAGCATCATGAGGATCAAATCCTACGATTACATCAAGGACATTCACTGCATCTGCAACACTCCTGCACATAGGCCTGCATGAAAGCCCAAACGACCATGTATCAATTTCCATCAATTTTTGTAATTTATATCATTCACATCATCATTTAAGAAACGAAAATGTAAGTTGGATCACTAAAACTGTTATGTACCTAACACATGGCAATTATCATCTTTTAGATATTTATTTTACATGGTTACATGGTCTAGTAAAGGATATGAGAAATCAAAATTATGACATGAAGGCATGATTAGCAATGGCAAGAAAGAAGAGAACCAAAGGATTTCGCAAATTGTAATGGTCTCCTATGGTTGAAAGAGTATGTACATGAAGTACTTACGTAGCGCTTCACTTGATACTAGAATGCTTTTAATCAAGTTTATATTGGAATTGATAAAGTTAGGTTCACTCCAATGTGACTTCAAAGTAAATTAAACATTAAGTAATTTCGCTTCAGTAAGTCTATTGTATTAAGTTTCTTGAATCTCAGCGGATATTAATATGTAACATGCTAAGGGAGGCAATGTTCCTTTCCGTTCTTTTACGCAACTTTCTAGGGGCAAAATGTTACAAAATTTCCTTCTCTTATCTGACCTAGACATTCCATGTTTCAGGTATTGCCATGCTTCAAAGCAATTAAGGCACCCAAACAGTACAGTAAATAAAAATACTTCATCAATAAAAGAGTTGAGTTCAAGTGTCTCCTTGATCTGCATTAATGATCTTGTTTTGAGGACATATTTCTTATCTTATATTTTTAATGCATGTTTCAATTTGTTTAAAGCAGCTGAATGCTGCATTAATTAACTATGAAACAAAAAGATTAAGCCAATTTGCCATGTGAAATCGATTACATGAGAAGAGTTGTAACTGTAGAAACACAGCTAAATGATGGAGTTGAACAAATGAAGGCGGAAGAATCTTGAAGAAATTCCTATAATAGGCCCAGTTTGTGCAATTTTATAGATGTTCATGTGAAGAATCCATAACATTATTGAAATCAAATAGAGGGTGCTCATATGAGGAAGACACTCACCCTACAGTGTCTTGTCTTGGAGTAATTGGAATGACTCCTCCACGGCTGGTAAGACCAATAGTGGGTTTGATTCCAACCACTGAGTTTGCACCGGAGGGGCATAAGATGGAGCCATCAGTCTCAGTCCCTAGTGACAATGCTGCCATGTTTGCTGCCACTGATATCGCTGATCCACTGCTTGATCCACATGGATCCGCCGATAAATTATACGGATTCTGAGTCACCAAGATCCACCAGCAAGTTAGCAAACGGGAGTCAATCATATGAAGTGACTGAATTTTGGCTAAATTTCATATGATCCTTTGAAGTACATAGTCATTAGAAATATTAGATGTTCTCGTTTAGCTTACCTTTCCTTGGCCACTCCTAGCACACCATCCAGAGGGTGTTCTTGTGTCCCGGAAGGAAGCCCACTCACTCAAGCTTGCCTTACCCAATATTACAGCCCCAGCACTCCTCAACCTTGCCACAACCCCTGCATCCCGTGGCACAACCGAGCCGAGCAGCGTAAACGAGCCAGCTGTTGTGTTCATCTTGTCTTTGGTAGCAATGTTATCCTTGATTAGGATAGGAATACCATGCAAACCGGAAAGAGACCAATGAGGTTTAGTCTTACGTTCTTGGTCAGCCTTCTCAGCTTGACACAGCGCATCTGGGCTCACCTCTATGACGCCTCTTAAGACCGGGTTGAGCCTATGGATTCGATCGAGGTAAAACTCTGTGAGTTGCCTAGAAGTGAGGTAGTTCTGCTTAAAAGCTTCCCGGAGAGAGTCTACACTTGGCTCCTCGAAAGAGTAAGCATGGACGCTGACTGCGATGTTAAGGGTACCAGGTAATGAAATAAACAAAAGAATCAAAAGCTCAATGAGAATGAAAGAAAAACTGATATTAACTGGGGCTCTTGCATCCATAGCTAAGCTGCTCCTGAATCTGACAAGTGACTTAGAAAACCCAGTCGTTTATAAATAGCTTATAGCCGCACATGAAAGCTTTTTTGATCAGTCATTCACACTTATTTTCGTAAAAGTAAATTGAAAAGGAAAAGGGGAGATGTTTTAATAAATTAAATAATTTCAGTTCTCTCTATTTCCCTTTTTATTTCAATCAAATAACATTTAAAAAAAAAAAAATTCGTCTCATTTTAACGGAGGATGTTGGCAATATGGCCTTCCAAGTTCCACTTTTGTTGGCCAAGTGAAGGGAAATTAATCAGAACGCATAATAAGATATTCTTTTCGGTTTTCACATTCTATTCCACAACTTTTCAAATATCCCATGAGGGGAGTAAAAGTTGTCTATAGTAGAAAGTACGAGGAAAGGGGATCCACCACCACCACTAAAGGGGGCTCACCACCACCACTATCTCCATCAGGTGTGGACTGGATATTGATGCCAGACAGGTATGTATCATGATTATGCTGCCAAAATCATCAGAAACAAGACAAGACTACGTATGGTTCAGAATATCTAGAATTTTTCACACAAATCAGGACACTTGTTTTGCTCGGCAGATCTTCTCATGTCCTTTACTGGGATATTGCTTTTTACAAGAAAAGAAGGTAGTTTAGGCCATACAAAAATAATTGAAAAAAATCTTATCCTAGTTGGCCCTTGTAACCATTTGGTTCGGTATGGTGATGGAGTAAGTGTAATGGAAAAATAAAGGGTTTTTAAGGGGGGCTTAAGATGCAACGACAAGGAATTTTTTTTAATTACGATTTAATAATTTTCAAAAAATTTTATGATTTAAAATAATTGGTTTATTTTATGTATTTAGGTTTGTATGATATAGTTATTCCTCTAAAATTAGATTTTGGTAAAAAACTATGTAAGTTGTTACATTCTATATTATTATGAAATAGGAATGTAAATATTAAAAATACTTTATATTATTTCTTTCCTTCTTTTGTAAAATTATTCTCTTTCCTTATTTATTGTTTAGGTCATATATATATATATATGTATGTATGTATGTATGTATACTATTGAATAAAGTGTGGAATAAAACTCTCTTAATTTCTATTATATTACATATACGAATACAAGATTATCTCCGTACGTTGTTGCAAACCATAGTAGTTAATGTTATGGCTTCATTATCAGTATTTATTATAATTTGAAATATTCTATCATTTAATTTAAGATTGATAAAGTTTGATCTTTTGTTTTGCATTTCAAAGCTTTATTGGTTTTATATCTAAATTTAATCCCTCATTACTTAAGGTTCAAAAAAATTAATTTTTTTTTAGTTAATTCCCCTAACTTTTGCAATTTCATCACGGAATACAAGGCATGCATATTAGGCCTCAAGATGGCTCTCAATATAGGAATTGTAGACCTTGAAGTATATGGTGATTCATCTGTAATCATCCTTCAAACCCTGGGAAAATATAAGACTAAGGACCCTAAACTCGTCCTATACCATCAGTACTTAGAAGAGCTAATCAAGCAACTCTAAGAGATCACTTTTACCTATGTGCCAAGGACTCAAAATCGATTCATTGATGCATTAGCAATATTAGCATCAATGGTCTGAATATCAAATGAAGTCAAGTTCCAACCACTTAAGATAGAAATAGAAAGGAAGCTTACACTTTACTTAGCTACTGAAAAGGTCCAAAAAAGTAATGCCCCAAATCAAGAGGCTCAAAAGAAAGAACCATGGTACATAAATATAAATGCTTTCATCTAGATAGGGCAATATCCTGATGAAACAAATGAGAATGATCAAAACACCCGTCGAAGACTAGCAGCCCACTTCACCATTAGTGGAGATATGTTATACAAAAAATCATTTGATGCTACCCTACTCAAATGTATAGATGAGGTTGAGACTAACAAATTGATGAAAGAAGTCCATAAGGAAGTATTTAGCCTACACATGAATGGGTACATGTTGGCACGAAAGATCATATAAATGGGTTTTTTTTTTTTTTAACAATGGAAGTTAATTGTATCAAGTATGTAAGATACTACCACTTATGCTAAGTCTATGCTAATAGGATTAGCACCCCCTCCACAAGAATTACATGTATTAGCGGCACCTTAGCCCTTTTTTGTGTGGGGAATAGATGTTATTGGCCTAATCATACCAAAAGCCTCGAATGGACATAGATTCATCCTTGTGTTCCTTAATTACTTCACCAAGTAGGTGGAACCTTCCACATATACTAGCGTAACCAAAGGAGTTGTGGCAAAATTCCTTGAGAAAAAATAATAGCCCAATATGGAGCACCTGAGGAAATAATCACAAATAATGGCACCAATTTGAACGACAAAATTTTGCATGAGTTATGTGAGCAGTTTAATACCAAACACCATAACTCGACACCATACTACCCCAAAATGAATAGGGTAGTAGAAGTAGCAAACAAAAACATCAAAAGAATTATTGAAAAGATGACGATAATGTACATAGATTGGCACGAGATGCTCCCTTTTACTTTAATCACTTATAGAACCTCAGTCAAAACATTTATTGAAGCAAAACCCTACTCTTTGGTATGTGGTATAGCAGTTGTTCTCCCGGTGGAAATTAAAATTCCTTCTTTGTGGGTATTGGTGGAAACCTAACTTGATGAGTTTAAATGGGTCAAGAAAAGATATGAACAACTAAATTTACTCAATGAAAAGAAGCTTGCTGCTCTATGCCACGAACAATGTTATCAAGAGAGAATGATGTGATCCTTTAACAATAAATTATGCCCTAAAACCTTCAAAATAGGTAACTTGGTGCTCAAGAAGATATTGCTAAGTGTTTAAGATCCTTAAGGAAAGTTTACACAAAACTATGAAGGCCCATACATAGTAAAAAAAGTGTTATCAAAAGGTTCCTTAATTTTGTCAATGATTGATGGTCTTGAGATTAAGGGTCTAGTTAACTCAAATGCTACAAGTTATACTTTCCCTAAACATCAATGGAATATTTAATCTCCATTCAATGAAATTATTGGAATTTTTGGAAATCTTGCAAGCTTGATTCTCATCATTTCACAAGCAAGGTTGATAGATGATAGATGCAGCAAGTGAAAGGAAGATGATAGATGCAGCAAGTGGAGGTGCACTTTTCACAAAATCGCTAGAAGATGTGCAACAACTAATTGATACCATTGCAGGAACTTTCAGACAATATGAGAATTAAGAGCCTTCAAGAAGAGTCAATGAGGTAAGATCTTTAAACCTTGAATCCCAAATTTCACAACTTACTACTTTGGTCAAGAGTTTGGTTGCAAGAAATTCTCAACAAGCTAGAGTTTATGGTATTTGCACTCAACTGAATCATCTAACTAATATGTGCCTAACACTTCAAGAAGATTATTCACGTCAAGTTAATGCATTGGGAGGTTTTCCAAGCCCTTTACAAAGGAGGCATGATCCATATTCAAATACATACAACCCTGGATGGAGAGTCCACCCAAATTTCAACTATAGGACAAGGCCATAAAATCCTCAGCAAGTTCAACCTAGACCACCACAACGGCAGCAACCATCTTCATCTAAGCAAGGTATGTCACTTGAAGATATTGTCAAGTCACTTGCTAATACTACTTTGCAATTTTAACAGTAGATGAAAGTGAGCATTTAAAGCTTAGAAAACCAAATGAGCCAACTAGCTGGAGTCCCAAGGTAAACTACTATCTCAAACAGAGGTGAACCTAAAGCAAAATGCAAGTTCCATAACCTCAAGAAGTGGAAAAGAGCTACTAGAGACTAGTCGTGAGACAAGCCGTGGGTATGGACAAAAGGCAGAATCAAAAGAAGAAATCTCTATCTAACCCCGAAATTTAGATCAAGATGAAGAACCCAAATCTGACCAACCAAAACAAGTGGTGGTCAAACCCCCATTTATAGAAAGGTTAGCTAATTCCAAGAAAAATAAAAAGATAACAAGATCCTAGATATATTTTGCACAACTGAGGTAAACATCCCTTTACTTGATGCTATTAAGAAAATGCCTCATTATGCAAAATTTTTGAAGGAATTTTGCACAAATAAAAAGAAGATTTCTGGATATGAAAAGATAAATATAGGGGAAAATGTACCTGCTGTTCTTCAAAGGAAATTGCCCCCTAAATGCAAGGATAAGGTATGTTTTCTATTTCCTGTACTATTGGTAACTTAGGGATTAAAAGGGCAATGTGTGATTTGGGTGCATCTATGAATGTCATGCCATTATTAATTTATTCATCTTTGAATGCTCGTCCTTTAAAAGAAACTGGAGTTGTCATACAATTAGTTGATAGGTCTATAGTATACCCTGAGGAAATACTAGAAGATGTTTTGGTTCAAGTCAATGGGTTAATTTTTCCTACTGATTTCTTTGTTCTTGATAAGGAAGAGGACAAGTCCTCTAAATCATCAGAGATATTGCTAGGAAGACCTTTCCTTTGCACAGCTAGAATAAAAATTGATGTGCATGATGGTACTTTAACTACGAAATTTGATGGAGAAATAGTTAAATTTAATGTTTATGATGCCATGAAATACTCTGGTGATGTGTCATTTGTATGTGGTATAGATGTAATTGATCTTTTGACACAACAGACCTTTAAGCTAAACATTGTTGATGAATTGATGATTGCATTGTGTGAGAACAGTACTTGTGATGGTTTGGATAAATCTCTACATGATATTAAAATTAGTGATAAATTGTAGGAGGTTGTCCATGAATTAGATGCTCTTAAACCAACAAGGAACAACTTTATTACTTTTATTAAACTAGCAACCAAACTAAACTTTTACCTTCTATTGTGCAAGCACCTAAATTGGAATTGAAAGCATTGCCCAATCACCTAAAGTATGCCTATTTAGGTGATAGAGAGACACTTCTTGTAATAATCTCTAGCAAGTTGACCACCTTAGAAGAAGAGAAGTTGCTTTGTATTCTAAAGGAGCATAAAGAAGCTATTAGGTGGACTATTTCTGATGTCAAAGGCATAAGTCCCTCAATACACATGCATAGGATTCACTTCAAAGAAGGAAGTAAGCCGACTAGAGAAGCACAATGCCGATTGAACCCACTAATGATGGAAGTGGTAAAGAAAGAGATATTAAAATTATTAGATGCAAGTGTGATTTATCCTATCTCAAATAGCAAGTGGGGTAAGTCCTGTTCAGGTAGTGCTCAAGAAAACGGGTATTACTGTTGTTGAGAGTGATGATGGTGAGTTAATTCCTACTCAAGTTCAAAATGGATGGAGGTTTTGCATCGATTATAGGAAGTTGAATGCTTCAACTAGAAAAGATCATTTTCCTCTTTTTTTATTGATCAAATGCTTGAACGTGTAACAAGTAAATCTCAATATGGTTGTCTTGATGGTTATTAAGGTTTCTACCAAATTTTAGTTGCACCAGAGGATCAAGAGAAGACTACATTCACTTGCCCATTTGGTACATTCACCTACAAATGAATGCCATTCGACCTTTGCAACTCACCTGCCACTTTTTGATAGTATATGGGAAGTATCTTTTTTGAATATG
Organism: Laguncularia racemosa; assembly: GCA_037954665.1. NCBI lineage: Eukaryota > Viridiplantae > Streptophyta > Magnoliopsida > Myrtales > Combretaceae > Laguncularia > Laguncularia racemosa. The sequence continues at coordinate 1,873,248 of JBBMOL010000134.1, forward strand.
TAGAAGACATCATAGAAGTATTCATGGATGATTTTATGGTCTATAGTGACTCTCTTGATGCATGCTTAATCAACCTAACCAAAGTGCTTAAAAGATGCAAAGAGTGCAACTTGGTACTAAAGTATGAAAAATGTCACTTTATGGTGGATTAAGGATTAATTCTAGGTCATATAGAGTCCTCTAAGGGTATTGAGATCGATAAGGCTAAAATTGATGTGACTAAATCTTTGCCTTACCTTGTAAGTGTGCGAGAAGTCCATTCTTTTCTTGGTCATGCAAGTTTTTAGACTTCTCCAAGATCACTCAAACCTTACGTAGATAGTTGCAAAAAAAGAGGTGACATTTGAGTTTAATGAAGACTATAAGAAGGCATTCAATAAACTGAAAGAGATGTTGATGATAGCCCCAATAATTTAACCACCCAATTGGGACCTCCCTTTTGAGATCATGGGCGATGCCGGTAATCAAGCCATAGGTGTTGTCTTAAGACAGTGTATAAGGAAGAATCCACATGTCATTTACTACGTCTCCAGGATGCTTGATAGTGCTCAATGCAACTACTCCATAACAAGAAAAGAACTCTTAGCTATTGTATTTGCATTGGAAAATTTTTGTTCTTATTTACTTGGCACTAAAGTGATTGTCTATTCTAACCATGTAGCTTTACGATAATTACTTCGAAAGAAAGATGCGAAGCCAAAGTTGATTAGGTGGATCCTCTTATTACAAGAATTTGATTTAGAGATAAGGGATAAAAAGGGTTCAGAAAACTTAGTAGCTGACCACTTGAGTTGTTTGCCACTAAGTGATCCTCTAACTGCATTGAAAGATGAATTTCCATATGGGCACCTCTTTTCTGTAAGTATTTCAACCCTTTGGTATGCTGACATTGTGAACTACTTAATTACTGGAACTCTACCAAGTGAGTTGACTAGAGCAGCAAAAGAAAAAATTAAGAGAGAGGCTTACTATTATATATGGGATGATCCTTATTTATTAAAACATTGTGCTGACCAAATTATTAGGAGATGCATTCCTAAAAATGAGATTAATTCCATTTTACAATTCCGTCATTCATATGCATATGGTGGACATTTTGGACCAAAGAGGATAGCTAGGAAAGTCCTAGAGTGTGGATTATTTTGGCCTAATTTGTTTTATGATGCTTATATGTTTTGCAAGTCATGTGATAGATGTCAAATGACTGGTTGCTTAGGACCCCAAGATCAAATGCCACTTACACCCATTTTCATCTGTGAAATTTTTTATGTATAGGGCATAGATTTTATGGGACCTTTTCCATCTTCTTTTGGAAATGTTTATATTTTTCTTGCTATTGATTACATGTCCAAATGGATTGAAGCCAAGGTTACTCAAACTAACAACACTAAAACTATTGTAGATTTTGTCAAGTCTCACATTTTTACTAGGTTTGGTGTGCCTAAAGCCATGCTAAGCGATAGAGGGACACACTTCTACAATAAATTGGTGGCAGCTCTTTTCAAGAAGTATAATGTCACATATCGTACTTCAACAGCTTACCACCAACAAATAAGCAGACAAGCGAAAGTGTCAACTAGAGAAGTGAAATCCATTTTGGAAAAGACTGTGAATCCAAATAGGAAGGATTGAAGTGTATGTCTGGATGATGCATTGTGGGCATACAAGACAACTTATAAGACTCCCATTAGTATGTCTCCATATCGACTAGTATATGGCAAACCTTGTCATTTACCAGTTGAGCTAGAACATAGGGCCTACTGGGTAATCAAATAATGTAATTTGAGCTTAGATGAGGTTGGAGAAAAGTGAAAGTTAGATGTTCAAGAGCCGGAAGAAATTCAAAGAGATGCCTATGAGAATTCAAAGATTTACAAAGAAAAGACAAAGGCCTTCCATGATTCTATGATTTCTAGAAAGTAATTTTCTATAGGATAGGACAGGAAGTGTTACTTTTTTATTCGCATTTAAAATTGTTTCTTGGTAAATTAAAGTCTAGATGGATAGGTCCATTTATTGTCACTAACATTTATTCTCTTGGTGCAAGTGAGATAAAGAGCTTAAAGACCAACAAGATCTCCAAAGTTAACGGACAGAGATTGAAACCATTTTATGAGAATTTCCAAGTGCCAAGTGGTGAAGAAATACACCTGAAAAAGTTCAAGGAGTAAGATTGACAGAAGTGACATCGTCTAGCCTAAGACGATGGGATGCAATCCAATTTGGGCGTGCTCATGCCTAACTCTATTTATTTTATTACTTCAGATTCATATGTTTTGCCTTTTTATGCACAGGTGCAAGCCATGGAGTTTTAAAGTTTAGATATTCAAAAAGCAGTAAAAGTTAAAACTAAAAGTTTTTACGGAGGATTTTAATGGGCCATGGTCTTAACCTTGCCTAAGGCTAAAACCACAACTCTTTATACTGTATAAAAATCATATTAGTTTAATTTTTATTGCCAATATTTTTTTACTTTCCCTTAACAATTATTTTTTCCCCTCTCCTCTCCCTTGCAGCCCTAGATGCCACATCCTTCCTTCACCAACACCACACCATGAGAACCAAGAGAAAAGCTAGCCGAACCCTACCACTCAATCCATCGTCATCCCTTTCCTCCTCCGAACAAAGAATCGCCACAAATCGCTACGAAGCCACCCAAGCTACTACCATCTCTCCAATCGCAACCGGCGACGCCACACAGCCCAATCAGTCCTCTCCCAACCTCCATGATGACGAAAATGTCATCCCATGTATCAGAAAAAGAAGAGCCCCAATTGAATCAACACCTGCTGTGCAAGCCTAAAACGAAATTCCACCTGCAACAACTCAAGATACCAGTGAAGAGAATATCAACAGCTCCAGAACACATAGGAGATCCACAGATCATGTATAGGAAAGGCGGTTTTACCACCTTCCAAAGAGCTAATGGAAGGATCTCTGCATGTCGATGAAGCCAAAAGGTTGATTTTGATGATTTTATGCTTTAAAGAGCTGTTGTCCACTGAACGTGGTATTAGCTTTGGCATTACTAGAAGGCAAGGTAACACAAAGATTCCAAATTGCGAGATTTTAGTTGACAGCTCAGTTTTTATTTTTGTTTATCATTCAAAACTTCCTCTTCTATTTTGGAAGTTGTTTTAGATAATTAAAGGGGTTTTGATCTGTGATTGGGATATACGGATATTCTTCCTTAATTATCTAGGTAAGGAGTCTATTTTAAGAAAAAGAACTTTGTCTTGAAAAACATCATTCCCTTGTCTATTTTTTTCTTAACCCCCACTAGGGTGGCTTCCCCGGACCCCCGCCAGCTCAGCATGGAGCGGGACCCACGTGCTTTCCTGTCGTGGCGAAAGTATGAATCTTCAATGACATATTCAAAATCATAAATAACGTATTATTTCATTAAATATAACATAATTGTTTTTCCTAAAATATTTAATATAATATATTAAATCTTCAAATCATTTTTTCTTATAATAATATCAAATATATATAAATAACTATGATATAATTAAAAAGGGCAAAATTATCAATTTTACTCCGTCCAGTCTAGTACTTTGCAATTTCAAACACTGGACAGGACAAAAGCTTTCTCTAGGGCAAAACAGTCAAATTACCAATATTCAGTCCAATACTTTGCAATCCAAACACTGGACAGCACAAAAATCCTTGTCCAGTATTGAACAAACCAAACTTGGTACAAAAAATTTTTTTGTCCAGTCCTTCTTTTTTAGTCCAATCCAGTACTCCTTGTTCTGTCCAGTACCAGTAACCAAACGGTACCTAAGAGTTTCTCTAGGTTTGTTTTTTGATTAGAGAGCAATTATTCCGCTTAACCTAATTATTCTACAATATAAGGAGAAATTGGTTATGTAGGGCTTACCAGTAACTATAACTTATTCATCAAAATAATAAAAGTGATTATTGTTTCAATGATCAATTCAATTAAAATAACTTGAAATTATTCCTTTAGCTAGAGTTTCACTAATTTGATTATCTTCATTTTAGCTTTATTAAATTTAATTAATTTAGTTGTTTGTTATTTTTATTAGTTATAAAAATCTTAAATTTTTTTCTTAGTTGATTTATTCCCTAGTTTTGAAAAAAAAAAAATCACCCATTCCCTATGGAGACGATCCTTCTCACCACTATTTACAAAAATTCATACTTAATTGAATTAGTTTTTATTTTTGGTGGATTTGACAAGCCACCAATACAACTTCTTCACCATAGTCCAAATTTCAACTAATCGAAGAAAGGGAGTGAGTGAGAATGAAAGTGGATTATTCAAATGACTGTTTGGTTACAATCTTCAAACTATGGGTAAGTCCTTTAAAATGCTCTATATTAATAACTCTTCAATACGTCACTTGGCCCCACTCAAGCCCAATCCCATTAATAGCCAACACTCTTCAATGTCTAGGTCCGTTTAGGTTACCTAGCCCCTTAAGCCTAGTTTCATCAATAGCTGGCACTCTTCAATGACTAAGTTCGTTTAGGTCACCTAACCCCTTAAGCCTAAAACTTGTCAATATCTAACACCTTCAATGTCTAGGTCAATTTTGGTTACATAGCCCCTTAAGCTTAGTCTCATTAATAGCTAGCACTCTTCGATGATCAAGTTCATTTAAGTCACCTAGCCCCTTTAGCCTAAAACTAGTCAATATCTAAAACCTTCAATGTCCAAGTCCATTTAAGTCACCTAGTCCCCCCTTTTCAAGCTTAGTCTTGTTAGTAGCTAACACTCTTCAATATTTAGGTCTATTCAGGTCACCTAGCCCCTTAAGCTTAAACTTGTCAATATCTGGCACTCTTTGATGCCTAGGTCTATTTAAGTTACCTGGCCCTTTTTTCAAGCCTAGTCTCATTAGTAGCTCGCACATTAATGAACCTAAATTCTCATTATCTAATCTTACCCAATCTCACATCAAGAAAAAATGGGAAGTCTCTTTTATCTTTATGGTAAAGTTTTCATTAGACTTCACCACAAAGAGGAGCAACTATAGACATCCCAATTTTGCCCCTTGGTTTTTTTAATTTTTTAAGTTTAAGCCCTAATTTTAGGGAAAAGGCCAAAAATACCCCCAAAAAATATAAATAATAATTATTATTATTATTAAAAATCCAGGCGATGGCCAAATTGGTTTATCTTGGGGTAAGAATAATATTTCGAAATCAAAAACAATTTTTGAGTCAAAATATGCATATGTGATTTGATAAAACATGAGTCTTTAAGGCCATTTTATTAGTATTATTAGTATTATTACTATTGTGCCTAGGTTTGGTTTTCTCATTAAAAACTTGCAATGTAATTTGATTAGGGCTTCAAATGGTGCCTCAAATTGACTTAAATTACTCATTTTATAAGTAAAGATTCAAATTAAGTCAAATACTAAATGAAATTAGACTCATAACTCTATTAAATTAAGCCATTTTATATATGTATATTAGACTTATTAATTGCACCCATTTTTCGTGATCCATGGGGTTTAGGTCAATTTTGTATGAAAATCGACTTGTAAAGGATTAAATATTATTTGGAGTGATATTAAGCCAAGAATAAGCTTAACGTAGTTTGTTGAGCATGCAACCAAATAACTAGAAGGTCTTTGGTTTGAGACTTCGTAAGCATGCCTTATATAGGCAATTTTTTTAATCATTCCAGTGAACACATGTCAGCCATCTAGTAGCCAACAAATTATTGTATATTCTTCTTCCACCTAGAGCATTCGACAAAATGGAAAAGGAAAAAAGAAAAAAAAGAAAAGAAATAGCCCGATTCATTGTATTTTAAACCCAATTTCTCTCGTTTTTTAGCTAAATTAAATCAAACAAAAAGTGGAAATTATATACACACTTAGTGAACTATCCATTGCACTCCAGATTTGGATTTTATAATAAAGAAAAGTTCCCTAAAAATAAACATGAAAATTGGAAAAAAAAATGAAATATATACATATTACATCCAATTTTTAAGTAAATATTATAGGAAAAAATGACTTACAAATCTTGAATCTGTAACGGGAGAAATTGAATTAGGGTTTTCTGATTAAGGTTTGGAGTCGAGAAGAGGAAAAGGAAAGTAACTAAGAGCGTGCAGTGTTAGAGTGAAGTGAAGTGAAGTGAAAAGAGAGGCATGCGTGAGCAGAGGGAAAGAAGTTGTCGGTCATGCCAGGTAATGGGGCTAAGGTTGAGAATAAAATAAAGGGCCAGACTAGTGGCAGTATTGGGCTAGAAGAAATAGCGGTCGTTCAATGGGCTATCCACCATCCATCAAGCCCGCCCATAATCCGGAGCAACAGATTTTAGCATTATTCCATAACAACTCACATGGGTTGTTATGATTATTAGATATATACATGTAAGGGAGGAGAGAAGGAGTTTTTTTTTTTATATAAGAAAAACAAAACTTTTCCTCCAAATTTGCTTGAATCAATTTGCATTCGAGTTGATTTCATTATCCCCATTACAAGTGGTATCAGAGCAGGTTGTTGCCATGGAGACCCGTGAATCCAAGAAGTTGGACGAAGCAGTGCGTAGTGCTGTGAAGGAACACACAGAAGAAGCTCTTAAACCCATTCACGACACATTGAAGAGGATGCAAGAACTGATGGATCAACAAATACTCACCATTGCTGAGCTGAAGACAAGTAAACCTGACCGGTTGGAAGCATTTGGCTCCACAGCTATGGATTCGGGTAAGTTACTTGAAATAGATGAAAAACACGGGTTAGCATTAGCTCATATTGTAGCGGTAGGAAACCATTTGCAAACACGAGCACCTAGGGTGGATTTTCCATCTTTTGAAGGCCATGGCATTAAAGATTGGTTATACAAGGCACAGCAATATTTTGAAATTGATTCAACTCCCGAGGACTGGAAAATTAGGGTGGCAGCCATGTACTTAGAAGGTAAGGCTTTGAAATGGTATCATGCATACATTCAAACCCTTGAGGATAACCATGTTGTCACTTGGAATGAATTGGTTAAGGCTTTATAAGCCAGGTTTGGGGAGAAGGCTTATGAGGACCCTATAGCTGAACTTAAAGAATTACACCAGCAAGGAACGTTGCAAGATTATCTGGAAGAGTTCGAGCACCTAGTTACTCAGGTTAGATTGCTAGAAAATTACTTGATTAGTTGTTTTATGAGTGGTTTGCATCCATCCATACAATACCCTATCCGATTGTTTAACCCACAAACCCTACAAGAAACATATTCACTAGCCAAACTACAAGAAGCTAACTTGTTGTCCACCAATCAATACCTTAAAACACCCCGCATAACCCACAATTCAAACTCATCTAACCTCAATTCATACTCGCCTTCTAATAAAAACTAGACCTACCCAAAAAACACCCCCACCACCAGTACCAACAAAACCCACATCCATCCAAACACCAACAGTCCCACCAAATACTACAACCCACCTAGACCATCAAACACATTTAACCCTCAAACACGACTAACCAAGAGATTGACTCCTGAGGAACTAGAAGAGAAGAGAAGGAAGAAGCAATTCTTCTGGTGTGATGAACCTTTCGGTCCAGGACATCGTTGCAAGAAAAGATTGAATATGCTGGTAGTGGATGTAGAGGAGGAACCTATAGAGGTAAATGAGGAGGAAGAATCACAAGTAGGGGTTGAGACTGACCTTGCCAACCTCACTCTCAACGTCTTGGCTACGGGAAGAGGATCCTCTCTAAGTAGCATGAAGATACAAGGGAGTTACAAAAGAAGGAAGGTGGGAATTCTCATTGACGCTGGCAGTTCATTGAACTTTATAGATGAACGCCTTGCTAAAGGCTTTAAATGCCCTCTTACTGACATTTCACCAATGAAAGTAACCTTAGCTGATGGCACAGAGGTCTACAGCATGAGTAAAATTCCCCATTTTACTTGGATAACACAAGGATATGAGTTTGTGGCAGAAGTTTACTTGTTAACCTTATCTGGATGCGACATTATCCTAGGACTACCTTGGTTGGAATCCTTAGGTACTATACGCTGGAATTTCCAACATTTAACCATGGATTTTGAGTTGAACTAACAGAAATACAGGTTGGTGGGGAACGGGGAGCAATTGAAGGTTATCAAGTCATTTGAGTTGAGTAGAATTATTGCTAGTGGAAGAGCCGTGCAGTGTGAATGCTGGATGGTACAAGCTAGGGATGAGAAGACTCGAGATGGATCTCATCAAGGTTTACACCCACTTGTCATGGATATACTGGAAGAGTTCTTGGATCTGTTTGAAGACCCCCATGGATTACCACCAGTACGGGTATATGATCATAGAATACCATTACAAAAGGATTCCAAGATAGTCAATATACGACTTTACTGGCATTCCGCAGTACAGAAGACAGTGTTGGAAGAAATGGTTAGAGAAACGCTTTTGAGTAGAACTATCCAACACAGCCACAGCCCATTTGCTTCACCAGTAGTCTTGGTGAAGAAAAAAGACAACACATGGCACATGTGTGTTGACTTTCGCGAGTTGAATAGACAGACGGTTAAGGATAGGTTCCCAATACCTATCGTTGAGGACCTATTTAATGAATTACATGGATCTGCCTATTTCAGCAAGCTAGATTTGAGATTGGGCTATCATCAAATAAGGATGTGCCCTGAGGATATCTACAAGACAGCCTTCAAGACACATGAAGGGCATTACGAGTTCTTGGTAATGCCCTTTGGCCTAACAAATCCCCCTTTTCTACCTTCCAAGGGCTTATGAATCATATATTTAAGGCCTATTTGCGGAAATTCATCTTAGTCTTTTTTGACGACATTTTGGTGTATAGCCTAACACTTGAGGACCATGGACAGCACCTACGAACTGTATTTGGAGTTCTTCGACGAGAACAACTTTACCTTAAGAGGTTTAAGTGTGTCTTTGGAGCAATACAGATTGAATACCTGGGGCATATTGTGAGTAGGACAAGAGTGGCTACTGACCCTAAGAAGATTGAGTCCATTGTTAAGTGGCCAGTTCCTAAGAATATAAGGCAACTAAGAGGTTTTTTGGGTTTGACAAGCTATTATAGGAGGTTCATTAGTGGATATAGTGTTATTGCAAGCCCCCTTACATTGTTGTTAAAAAAAGACAACTTCCACTGGGATCATACCTGCTTACAGGCTTTTAAAACGCTCAAAGCAGCTATGGTAAATTCCCCAGTCCTAAGCTTGCCAGATTACACTAAGGGGTTTGTGGTAGAGACGGATGCTAGTGGGGATGGAATTAGAGCTGTTTTGATGCAAGAACGTCACCCAATAGCCTTCCTAAGCAAGACCTTATCTCAAAGACAATAAGGGTTGTCTGTATACGAGAACGAATTGCTGGCCTTGGTATATGTAGTGGAAAAATGGCAGCACTATTTGATGGGACAACACTTTGTGGTCAAAACTGACCATCAAAGCTTGAAGCACTTGTTAGAGCAACGACTAGTTACTTCTAGTCAACATAAGTGGTTAACTAAGTTGCTAGGAATGGATTACGAGATACAGTACAAGAGTGGACAATCTAACACTGTTGCTGATGCCCTATCCAGGTTGGATCATGCTGAATTGAGAACCCTGAAGGTGACCATCACCGCCCCTGAATTAATTCAAGAAATTAGAGACAGTTGGAAGTTGCTAGGAGGTTACTTGGAAGTTTTGAACCAACTAGAGGCCGGGAAGGTGTGTAAGAACTTCACTCTGAATCATGGGATGTTGAGAAGAAAGGGTAAATGTGTGGTAGGACCTTCAAGTCCCTTGAGGAGGAGACTATTGGGAATGTATCATGATGGGGTGCTCGGTAGACATTCAGGGGCCCATACTACTTAAAAGAAGTTAGGTGTTGTGTTTTACTGGCCCAAGCTAGAGAAAGATGTGAGGCAATATGTACGAGATTGTGAAGTTTGCCAATGACACAAATTTGAAAATATAACTACCTCGGGGTTACTACAACCATTACCAGTACCTAACACTTGTTAGGCTGAGGTTACCATGGACTTCATAGAAGGTCTTCCTAAATCTCAAGGGCGAGAGGTGATCATGGTAGTAGTAGATCGCCTAAGCAAGTATGCACATTTTTTGGCCTTGTCTCACCCATACATAGCTCCCAGGTGGCCAAGTTATATCTGGAACAGGTGTTCAAGCTGCATGGGCTACCAGAAGGTTTGACTAGTGATCGAGATCTTATATTCATTAGTCACTTCTGGCAAGAATTTTTTAAGCTACAAGGGGTCGAGCTAAATCTGTCCGCAACCTACCATCTACAAACGGATGGACAAACGGAGAGGGTCAATAGATGCCTGGACACCTATCTAAGGTGTATGACCAGTGATAGTCCTAGGAAATGGGGGCAATATTTAGCAGTGGCTGAATGGTGGTATAACACTAATTACCACTCGAGTGCTAAAAAGACTCCTTTTGAGATCCTATATGCGTATTCTCCTCCATTGCACCTTCCATACATTCCAGGGGACTCACACAACACCACTGTGGACCACATGTTGACCAAAAGGGAGGAAGCAATTAAGATCTTAAGGTTTCATCTCCGGAGAGCCCATAATAAGATGAAACAACAAGCTGATAGGAAGAGGACGGATCGAGAATTTAACATTGGAGATAAGGTTTTACTTAAGCTTCAACCCTATCGACAAGGAAGCTTAAAGAAGAACCAAAACCCTAAGCTAGCAGCTAAATATTATGGACCCTACAAAATAATAGACAGAATAGGGAAGGTAGCGTACCGGTTAGAACTGCTAGCAGAAGCGGAAATCCATCACACCTTCCATGTCTCACAGTTGAAGCGCTACCATGGCCCTGGAAACAATCATCTTCCCTCACTACCTATAGTAACTGAAGAAGAAGAAGAGTTAGATCCGGTACAAATATTAGATAGAAAATTGGCAAAAAGAGGGAATACCGCGGAAACCATGGGACTCATCTTATGGCGAGATTGTTCCCCAACAGATGCGACTTGGGAGTTCTTGGAGGATTTGAAGCTCCGATACCCCTATTCTCCCTTGTGGATAAGGGAGTTTCGAGGGGAAGGGATTGTAACGGGGAGAAATTGAATTAGGGTTTTCTGATTAGGGTTTGGAGTCGAGAAGAGGAAAAGGAAAGTAATTGAGAGCGTGCAGTGTCAGAGTGAAGTGAAGTGAAGTGAAATGAGAGGCACGCGTGAGCAGAGGGAAAGAAGCTGTCGGTCATGCCGGGTAATGGGGCTAAGGCTGAGAATAAAATAAAGGGCCGGACTAGTGGCAGTATTGGGCTGGAAGAAATAGCAGTCATTCAATGGGCTATCCACCATCCATCAAGCCCACCCATAATCCGGAGCAACAGATTTTAGCATTATTCCTTAACAACTCACATGGGTTGTTAGGATTATTAGATAGCATATATATACATGTAAGGGAGGAGAGAAGGAGTTTTTTTTATATATATATACAAGAAAAACAGAACTTTTCCTCCGAATTTGCTTGAATCAATTTGCATTCGAATTGATTTCATTATCCTCGTTACAGAATCAACACATATATTAGTCAAGTAAAGCCTATAGAAAATATTTGCATCTTCAATTTTGAAAATTTTCTACAAAAATCATGATAAATTCAATGAAAAAATATTCAAGAACAAAAAATACTCACTCTTGCAAAGATTCAATTTTTCATCATATCCAAGATTTCTTGAACACTACTCATCACTTGTTGATATAAATAGGAGTCCCTAGATCTCACTCCAGGAACAAAAAAATTAACAAGTGCGAATCACTCACTTTCTCACTCTAAGAATAATACATGTGACCACCCTCTCTCTATTTTCAATTTCTCTCATTTGAGTGCAAATTGAAACATACCAAAGCCGTAAAATTATTCCCCTTCATCATTAGAGTAAAGCCCAACCATCAATTACATTCAATAACTTGGGAATTGCTCCAATTTAATCAAGAATCAAAGTTTGGGTTTATATGCTTGAAGAATGGGTTCAAGTGAAATTCACTAAGATATAAGCTTCCAATACTAAAATTGATTAAGGGGTTTGCTTTCCTTCAACATCAGAAATCTGTTCGACCCTCAAAGTATTGCCACCAACTACCAAAAGCCCCATAAATCAGCTTAAGCCGCTCACACACAAGGTAAGTTTTTATGTTTTGTTTTTATTTCTGTTTTCCTTTCTTTTCTCGAAATTGATGATAGAAAATTTAAAAAAATCAAAATGAAAAAATGAAAATAAGTTTTGATGATTATTGGCGTGTCTTATGTGGAATGTGGTGTGTTTTAGTATAATATTTAGTTTCAAATAAACTTTAGATATGAATAATGTCTTATAATATTTTTAGAAAAATAAAAATAAAAATTGTGTTTTTGATGATTCTTTTCACTAGTTTTATGTTTGCCTAATGCGTTTTGGTATAATATTAGTCTCTAGGTAATTTTTAAATGTGAATAATACATTTTTCATAATGTTTACAATATGAAAAATATATATATATATATAAATAAAAATTCTAATTTGATAAGATATTTATTGATTTTATTTGTGTTACTAGTGTAATTGTTTCCATGATGTATGCTTTTACTTTTTAATCAATAAAGTTTCTTTCTTTTTTTTTTAGAGGTAATTTTCAATAAAAGAGTTTCTTTTAAAATTTTTTTTCTCACTTAAATAAAAACTTTCAATTGGACTTTTTCCAAAAAAATTAAAATTTTTTAAGTTTTTTTTATAAGACAATAAAAAAGAAAAAAAAACTTAGGTTTTAGAAAAACTTTATTAAAAAAAAAAAAGGTAAAATGGCTAAAAACGTAAAGTTAACATTTTTAAAACAAAATAAACTAACAAACTAAAGTTTTTACAAATAAATAAAAAAAGAACTACGTCGGCCTAATCTTGGTTAGCAGGTACATGACACTTCGGGTGGTCTTAAAAATTGGAAACTTTGTTCTTTATTATATTTTTTAAAAAAGAAACTATTTTATGAAGAAAAAAAATCAAAAAGAAGAAACCTTGAAGGCCTTTTAATTATTTATAGAAACTCTCTAATGGAAGCCTTAAAGGTTTTAATAAGATAGTATTCAAGTTCATAATCTCTAGTTTCTATTTTTCTAAAAATTATTTTAGAAAAAAAAATAAACTAGTGACTAAAATTAAGGCTTATCTACCTATAAACCTTAATGTTGTACTTTTCCCAACATAAGTCGAGTGGCAACTCAATTTAAAAAAAAAAATTAACAACAAAACTTTTCCTTAATTTGGTCAAGAGGCTAATGTTGAGTGGGTCAAGCTTAATGTAAGCCTAATTAAGGAAAAGGGAAACCAAAATTTAGGCTCGACACCCTCACACCCCTAAGCTACTTCAGCATATCCCTAACATAACTCTCAAGATCATGTTATAGAGCTTCCGCTCTACAATGAGATCTACCCCGCTTATCTCTATATATGTGAGCTAAATACAACTCTTCTATTAAAATAAAGTCATATATTAAGAACTTAGTTGGATTAAATCATCCTTTCAAGTATTTTAAGTGCTCATTAATAGTGTAGAAGACCTTTTTCTTGCAAAAGGAAAAATGATTAAAAGACTCTAAGTCATCAAATTCGTATCGTAGATGCTATTTGATGTCATGGAGACGTATTTATTCTTGATTGGCTAAAAGCAATATGCGCAATTAAATGATGCTATAAGCTTGAGCACTAAGAGAAAAATCTAAATTATATACAACATCAACACTAAACTCTCGTAATATAAATCATGTAAGCATGTATATGGCGGTGACGATGTAGCTATTCCATAAGCACATATGTGCCCAATAATTTCTTAGCCATTAAAAAGGCTTATCCAATACTCAAACTCCTTTGACTTCATTCAAAAGACTTTGGTCATGGGGCAAAATGTAGATGACTAAATGCAATATAAGGCCTTATGCCCATTAATTAATTGGATTTGACTATTTGAACTAAAGTGACAAAGCCTAGAGAGCTGAGTCTATGACCTTAGGATGATTAGAGGAGATTTGGTATGGCAAGTTTAGCATAAGGCTCGTTAGAATGGACTATCCATTACCAACCTTTCCCATAAGACTTACACACCTAAAAAAGGCCTTCACTTAGCCTGATCACATGAATGGCTCAAGTTTAATCCTTCTTATTAAGAAGGGACTCATCTGGACCATTGATGACCAACATAATCTGATGAATGGCACTAACAGCCAAATCACTATAAATACCTTTAAAGTATTCTTATTTAAGGGGGAAAAGAAATAATTTGGCAAAACATTGTTACTTTGCCGGATTATCTTCTTGAAAGATCAAACCCCAGATTACTAGAAAAATTGTCACTTATGTGTTCGAGTCTACTAAGATTGCCTATTCCTCCTCCCTATCCTATTTATCTTTAATCATCTTCCTACGTGCCATCACAAGTCATTCCTCTAGGTCTACATGTAGCGTGAGGATCACACAGTACATACATGACCACATCGCGATCAAACCCACACACCTACAGTGTCAATACCATGACCAGTACTGAAAGCTTAAACATTAAGCTAAGTAAAAAATTAATGAATAAATTCCACAGTCAACAACAAAAATGTTGACTACTAACTCGAAAAAAAAATCCAAAAGTTTTATGAATAAGTAACAAACTCAAATTTTATAAATTTTATCAATCAATTTAGAAGAACCCATAGGCATTACACCCCAAGTTGTTTCCCATTATTCTTGAAACACTACTTGACATCTTCTTTCCTATGAAAAAAAAAATTAATGGTAACAAAAATTTAAAGCTTTATAATGATGTAATATTTTCAAGAACCATATATCACAATAAGAATAAGAGTGAATATATTAGACCATATATACATTTTTTGTTTCCAAAATAATTACATATTATTAATAAATTTTCAGGAAATATATAAAATAATTTATATGTGAGTTAATTACATATGCCAATACATGTATTTCAAAATTAGGTATATATATATATATATATACCTCTAATACTATAGAAGACACATAGAAGTGTAATTAAAATTCAGTTTCACAATAAAAATGGCAACAATTACAGTAACATTTATAAGTTATAATAATAATATAAATGACAACATCAATACTAACAGTCGATATTTATAATTGTAACTGAAGACAACCCACATCGATAATATTCGGTAAAGTATAAATATATTATATAATGCCTATTATTCCTTTTGTGAATGGCAATGAAATATAAGAAATTCTTAATAAGAGCAAATAATAAAACTGAGATTATTATTACGATTCTTCGTAAATGTAATAACTGAAACTTTTAGAAATTTCATTAGCAAATACTTTAGTCATTCATAATAGGAAAACACAAGCACGAATAAGAATATGCGAGTAGATATAGACAACTATGGACTTCAAAACGAGGTGTTCGTATGTGAACGATGACAAGGAATATGGGACTTTTAGCCTATAAATAACAGGAAATAATTAAATAAGTAAATGTAGGGAAGAAATCAAGCACACACAACGACAAAATAAAATAAGAGACCTAACTACAAATACGATTGTACACACATAGAAGGATTGAAAATTCAACCTTAGAAAATAGGTCAAGAAAAAAACCTAAATTTGATAATTCATCAACCCGATTTTATTTTCCAAATTTAAAATCAACCCAATATAATAAATTAAAAGTTCAATGAAATTAAAATATCCATCGCCCGTTTCAATATCAAGCAGTCAAGGAAATATATATACATGTAGATTATACATATTCCTGCAGGACCCTACAATAGAACCACACATAACAATCTCTCTCTTGTTTCATTTTTGAAACTCCAAACGATAGCCGAATAAATAAATAAAATAAAATAAAAATACACATATTAAAAGCTCAATCACATTCTTAACCCACAAAGGCAACAACTTTACCATTCTTGAATTAGTTTTCTGTGAAGTAGTAGAAAGGAATTGGAGAAAATCACACATTCAAGGGTATACTCATTGTTGCAGCCATGAAGACATGGGTACGTTTTCTCCATACTTTCACTTCATGATGATTACCAATGCTGTAATATATTAATAGGAATTTAATTGGAACAACCATTGATCAAATGCTGTTAGATGCATGCGTAGGTTTATATTGCTGAAAATATAGGATAAATTGAGCTTAAAGGTGTAACATGTATTTTTCTTATTTTATTTTTTTCTTTCTTTCTTCTAAATTGTAACTTGCTTTAGGAGACTTTAGATGAGTAACCTGAAATAGAACTTGGAATAATGGGATGAAATATACTCGCATGCCAACACTTGCAGGGGAGATGTATACATAAACATGTAACATGTGTTAGGATAGTGTAATCCAAGGAAGACTGATGAAAATAAAACAAACACCATTTTACACGATCTGCCATGGTCTTCCATTAGCTACCCGGTGCAGGTTTTTTATTTTTTTATTTTTCAATGATAATACATATACATGCCGAAGCATGCAGTAAGAGAAGTGAAACATTTATTCCTTCTCATTAGGTAATACATTGACTTGGTTTGCCAGGAATTAATTATAAGGAAAAAAAATTTCATAATACGTATACACAATCCATGCACGTTGAAGGAAATATATATATATATATACCCATCCCTTCCATACTAACTTATGCTGTCGTAGCCTATGCAAACCATCGGATCAAATAAATAAATAAAAGAAGTAATATAAACACGCACGTACAACCATAGCCATCAATAACACATATAGGGAAAAGCATGCATTTTTAAGTTTCATCGTATCATCTTTTTTCAACTGCCATATACAAAGATCAGTGAATAAAGGACAAATTAGAAGGATATTAAATATATATATATATATATAAATAAAAGACTAGAGCCCACACGAAAAGTAATAATAGGAGTACAAAATTACGTTTCCCTAACCATTCAGACATTTTTTTTTTCCCTATTGTGTAATGCTAGTAGTGTAATGATATGAGAAATTAATTAGAGATGATTAGGAGAAGATTTTAAAATTGAAAATACCAAACAAGATATATATCCTCGTCACCAAGAACCACATTGAAAATATCTTAGCCTTGTTAACTTTATTAGGTTGTTAGTAAATAACAAGAAACGTCCAAAAAATTAATTAAGGAAATTGTACAGTGACATCTTGTATACCGAAAACCTAGAAGGAAGGGTAGGTATATAAACTATGTTTACAAGATATATTAAATCTATTTTTAGTAAAATGGAAATAGATCAGTTAAGATAATTTATGATCATAAATACATATTAATATATATAGTATAAATATTTGACACACAATTTTAAGTCCACAACTTTCCATGAGTTCTATATCATACATACTATCATAATTTGTGTGTTATTAACAATCCAACATAAAAAAAGTATATATAAAGGTACTGTAAGAGGGAAAAAAAAGGTATGACTTTCCACTTTAGGTTAATCAGATTAGATCTAGGGAAACATAATTTAGAGATGCATGTAAATGTGCCTTTCCTACACCTTCATTTCCTGATCCTTTAATACATTTTAACAAAATTCAGTGAACTTTATATTTAGGTGCAAACTAATTTGAGTAAGATAATTTCTAAGTTAACATTGTTTAACTTATAAAATTAAATTGACTAATTAACTATTTATAACATTGGAAAGTAATTCAATAAAATCAAGAAATTTTATCCACTAACTTGATAAGTATATAATTATATTTATTATTATTTGATTTTGTTATAATTTTGATTTATTTTATGAGTCTATTTTATTGAATATTATACTTAATTAACTTATATTTTGATTTTAGGTCCTTTGAAGCAACTAAGAATTAAAGGAAACAAAATGACACAAGGTTCACACAAATTGAAGCCCATTCGAAGAAGTTATGCAATTTTGAAGAGTACATGGTCATATACATGACCATGTTGGTGCGCACACACCTATAAGAAAGAAAGTTATTAAAGGATCAAGATACATGATTATGCAAGTAACCATGTAGAAGTACACGAGCAAGTGCACACTCGTGTCGAAGCCAATTTTCAAATATTTGTGAAGAATTCTTGTTGAGAGATACATGGGTACTTACATGACTATGTTGACATCATGTCATGTGCAAATTCCACTTTCCAATTCACTCACAGTTGGTGAAGATTACTTTCATGATTTATAAATAATATTGAAGATGCAATTTCCTACTTATTAAAGACAATTTTCCTAGTTTATGAAGATACAATTTATATTCTACGAAACTACAACTTTCCTAGTTTCGAGACACTTGATTATTATAAAAGGAGTACAAAGTCTAGACAACAAATATAGAATTTTTAGTGTTAGAATTAAAGATGAGGTGTAAGATTTTAGCTTATAGCTTTTATTGAATTATGTATGCTTGTTCAATTGTTCTCATAAGTTATTTTAATAGGGTTTTTTTCTTTTAATTTCAATATAATGTTAGCTTAATTTTTTTTTTTTTTTTTAGTATTCAAGTATGATAAATTATAGAATGAAATAATAATTGATTATTATTATTCAATGAAATTATTGTTATTTTTGTAATCTAATTATTTATTCTTAATTATTTACTCGGATTAATACCGTCAGTACGTTAACTTGATATTTGATTTCATTCATAGAGATCAAAAGGTCCTATCTTTGAATAGATCTACCATAATTAGAAGGAATTGCACATAATCTTAGATATAGGACATCATAAATCTTTCAAATTAGGTTCAAGCCTAATAATGGAATTCACATATCGAAGTAATGCAATTCTAAGGGTTTTAACTAAGAAAAGATTCTGATTAATCGACATAGGGTTAGGAATTAATAGACTTGAGAAATTTATTAATTCAATCTAGGAATTCTCACAGTCCAAAAATACAATAATGGAATTGGATAATAATTAATTGATTACATTAGTAGTTCTAATGGGATTCAATATTAGGGTACGTATTTTTATAAGTTATATTCTTATTATTTTCTATTTACTTTAATTTATTTAATTATTCAATTTTGTAGATTAAATAATAGGTGAATGGTTAATACTAGTAATTGTAATTCCTATAGGAACGACACTCGATATTAATATCTACTATACTATAAATCAATAGGTGCACTTGCTTATAAGTTTAAGATAGTGAATTAGACTGATATCAAGTTTTTAGAAGGGGATACTGTGATTATTATTACACTATAATCGTTTTGGACTTGTTTGGATTGTCTGTTTTTTATCTGTATTTGATCCGCATCTAATTTGTATTTGTTTGAAAACTAGCATTGGATAAACTATTTGTTTAATCTAAATCTGATTCACTTACATTTCAAAGCAAAGTTTAGGGATTTAGTTTTTCTAATAAGGATATATGTGTAATTGTATTCTTATATATTTTTTTTTATCTAAGTCCCATCCAATTCTAACTAAACACTCATATTCGAATAAATATAAAATGGACACCAAACCAAACAAGCCCTTAAATCAATTTGTATTCATATAAATAAGCAACTTTTAGGTCAAATTTTATTTTTCAATATTTGCATTATTCTTGCTTGAACATTAATGGACATTTAACACTTGACTAAAATTAAATTATGAGATCTATGTGAAGTAGAGTTGTATGTTATTTAAACCTTGATTTAAGACTTAGAATTAGAGAAATATCACTAATTGGGAATTAAGTATCTACATTTTTAAGCTTACTTTGATGTATGCTCATTCCTTAGAAATGTTTAGAACATTATAATCTTGAATAAATGAACATATAAAATTTATCTCTTAAAGATTTTCTACCAAAAAAAAAAAAAAGGTTGTGGGTTGAAAAAAAATAGAAAAATAAAATAAAATACTCAAGCAATTAAGTTTGTGGAGTACCTTTCAAGGGATAATTCTTATTGACTTGAGTGATGAGCTCAAGTCATACTACAATGGCAAGATATTTTTCTCATCAACATTCATATTATAAATGTAAAAATGTGTTAATAATATATAAGCTATTGCAATAATGGAACGAAATTGCTTCTTTAAGTATTTATGGAAAACACTACGGCCCTTTCAAATCCCCTTCCCTTGTAATCTCAAAAAAAAAAAGTATCTATGGAAAATTATAAAATTGTTGTTATAGATTATCATCATCAATGACAATTTATAAATCACCATGCATATATTGTCCCTATTTTTTTTTATTGTAAATTCTATATGGATGCAAGGCCTTCATTGCAACAAATCTAAATGAATAATTACATACTTTTGAAAACTAGAGTTGGCAAATTTTGCAATACCCAAATGAAATAATATAACAAATAATAATGATAGACAAATAATAATAAGATAACAATAGCAGTATTTTGGTCTTTGTGCAGCAAGAGTACTTAAACCCTCTTAATACCCTTGTTTGCCTTCTTTTCCTTTTTGTACATAAGTTACTTGCAAGGAAACTACAACCTTAGTAGATCTCTCTTTAACCAAACTACACATGTCGATAAGGCATAATAAGTAGATGCAATAATCTTTTCTTATGGTTTCTTTCACACATATTCGTTTTGTTAATAGGAATATAGAAGTAATGTCGTACTCATAAAGATTTCAAGAAAAAATGGAAGTAATTGGACAATCTGAAACTAGTAAGTTGTATTTTACTTGTAGAATTTATGTGTTGATGCCTTACTTTGTGTAGATTTAGGTGTAAGAGAGATAATTTTAGGTGTGCAGATGGTGATGGAATGGGTTTGGAGAATAGGAACAAAAAATGAAGCAAGTTGAAGGGTATGCGACAAAGTACATGACTGTGTACTTGCCTATATTGAGGTACACGATGAAATAAGTGAGTACACGAGTGTGTACTCACCTACACTTGTTTGTCCATAATTTAGTCTTTCAATAAATCATATAATTTAATAATAGTTAAATTAGTTTTCTATAGATTGTATTTAGATTTATTTTAATTTGTTTTGGGTTAAATTTAAAGTTTATGGAGGTTTATAATTAATTTAAGGTAAAGAAATAGGTTAGAAATGCGTTTAAAGATGAATTTATGCAAAGACGTAAATCGTCAACCAAAACTAAATTAGAGCAAAGGCAAAATTAGTTGATGAGGTTACCAAATTGGATGATTTAGGTGCAAAGTGGTCAAGCACATCATGCAAGAGTTCGACCACTTTGGGTTAACATGGCATGTTTTCAACTTGCTTTTGCATTTTAATATCTAGCTTCACCTAAAATGGGATTCTAATTAGGGACTTAAAAGAGTTATCATATCAATTTGGAACTCGGGAAACTGACTAGTTGCTATTACTCAAATTCATGCCTTAATTACTAGTATAGGGTTTTGCAACAAGAATGGTCAAAGAAAAGTTTTTGATTGAAAGGAGACTTTAATCCCAATCATGGATGAAATTTACTTATTTTTCTATAATTTCATTAAATTCATCATCTAGGGGGGAAATTGGGGTTTAGAGTTTGGTCTTGATTTCAAGTTATGGATTGAAGAAATTAAACAATAGATTTTTAAGATTTAGATTATTCTAATAATATAATTCATTTATTTTTCTCCAATCTAACAATATAATTCAAAGGAATAAAGTCTTACATACTTATTTAGGCAACTTGACCTCATATAGTTTCCTTCTTCTACCACACAGCACACGGTTTCTCTTTTGGGAGATTTTTTTCTAAGTTTATATTTATAGTGTTTAGAAGGTGTCCCCATTTTATGAGGCTTATAAAGGGAATTCTACGGTGCCATTACTCAAAAGTGACAATACCATGCTATGACCTATCGACAACTTATTTTACTACTAATAAGTCTTGTTTACTGTTATTTGAGAGTAATTTACAATTAAAAAAATAAAGATTGATTTTTCAGGCTATCGACAACTTTATGAAGATTATTAATATATTTTTTTTACTATTAATGGGTCTGATTTTTACTTTAATTTGAAAAATTTTACTATAACTAAGTAATGACAACACAATACCATTAAGTAATAGCACCATAAAAATACTACACCTTCTAAATGTTATTAAACATATTTTAGTAACTCATGCCTTATTAAAGGCTATTATTAAACTTCTAATTTCCTATTTTATCCTATGAAATATTTATTTAATTAGGGTGTGAAATTTATTATTTTTTTATCTATGTTATATGACTTAATTCTTTTTATTTTATTTAGCAGTCAAAATTATATTATTAAATGTGTGGGGCTTACATTATTCAAGCATGCAGGTAATTACGGGAATATGATGCACACCTAATTTATTACATATGATTATTTATTTATAAAAAATAAAATTTTTAGGGTATTGGTGTCTCATTCATCCATTCATACATACGTAAGAGAGATTTACAAATGTCAAAAGACAAATATACAAAAATAGAAATGACTTAGACACCAAAAAATAAATAAATTCATTAATTAATTTTTAAAAAATGGATACATTAAGATACCCAATCGAGTTGGATAAAGAGAACTAGTAGTCAATTGCCGCTCTTAGACTCCCATGCTCTAGCTTTTCCCTTAATAAAATTTTCACAAAATGTAAATTGTAATTACATAGATGACAATTCATCCCACTTATTTCTTTCTTTCTTTCTTTCTTTCTTTTCTTTTTTTTTTTTTTTTTTTTTGCTTCATACTAGAGCAAGATATTAGAAACGATGAAGTAGTAACATCAAAGGCCTTTGCCCAAAGGGACCTCAATTGGAGGCAATAGTAACCTTGAAAATGATTAAATTTTTATGATTTTTTTTTTTGGCTAAAATGTCATATTGTTTAAGTTTTATGATGATAACACAAACAATCAAATAAGGTCCAAGTTAAATCTTGAGCAATCCAATCCTAAAAGAAATTTGAATGTGTAACCAAGGGCTATTTCAAAAACATGTATGCATGTATATAAGCTAAAGCTCATATCATAATATGGGCAAAAACAAAATCAAATGTGGGAGCTACTCCAGAACAGTTAACTAAAATGGGCTTCATTTAGCTAAAGAGGGTTAGTCATTTCACCAAAACTGACATCATGCTGCAATACTATTTTTCACGTTTTATGATCTTTTGTGTTACCCATGTTATTTTCTTATATCGAGTCATTGGGATTCAGTTTTTTCACTTTATGAATATGTTATTGTAGTGTGTTGGAAGTGGAAGGGGGTGAACACATGTATTAGTTACTGTATAAATTATAGAACTATTAGATACCGTTTGGTTACTGGTACTGGACAGAACAAGAGTATTGTACAGTACTAAAAAAGAAGGACGGAACAAAAAATATTTTTGTACCACGTTTAGTTTATTCAATACTGGACAATGATTTTTGTGCTGTCTAGTGTTTGGATTGCAAAGTACTGGACTGGACATAGTAAATTTGACAGTTTTGCCCTTTTTAATTACTGGAGAAGGCTTTTTGAAAATGATAATTTTAAGAAAAAACACCAATTTTGGATTTATTTAAGAAAATGATTTTTCTAAGTGATAAAAATTCATTTTTTTATTTTTCAACCCATTTCTACTATTATAAATTTTTATTGATTTTTTACTTAATTTATTATGATTTTTATAATTTTTATTAACTTTTATTAATTTTCATAATTTTTATTAAATTTTTATAATTTTATTAAAATTTTATTGAAAAATTTTCTCCTAGATTTTTATCTATCCTATTTCAAAATCTAAATCTTTATTTTTATTTTTCTAATCTTTTTATTATTTTCTTTATGAATTTTTACATTTTTACCATTTATTATTATACTTACTATTTTTATTTTCTTTCAAGGTAAGTATGAAGGGCAAATTCGGAATTTAAAAAAAAAATTACATTTAGTCCAGTACGTAATTTTTAGTACTGAATTACATGCGGTACTAAAATTTCTGATTTTGTCCAGTACCTAATTGGTGTTTAGTCCAGTACTTCCTTCATGTGTGGCAACCAAACGAGGGACAAAAAATTTTGTCCAGTCCAGTGCCGAATTTCAATACCAACCAAACGCTACCTTATACTAGTTTATTTGTTTGTAGCATTACTCATTATTTTTTACCTTAGTTTAGGGATTTTTCCACATTACTATCTCTGTGCTCTTTTTTCTCTCCTTTGTTATTCTCTTGTTTGCGTATTCAATTAATCTATAATCCAAATCCAAATTAAACCCCATCAAAGTGCTTCCATCTTAACAAGTGATATTAGAGCAAGGTTGGCAAGGGGATTGAGATTTTAGGATTTGTCATCTACATAATAGAGAGATAATAACAATCGATGTAAATAAGTTTAATGGATGCATAAGACCTTAGAGTAGTCAACTTGAAAAGGCATTTGATTATAAGCTAGAATTCATCAAGGATGATGGTTAGGCCTCGATGAAAATCTAACTTGAGTACACTTAATAATGTACTGCAAGAAAAATTGGCACAAAAGATGGTAGCGGGTAGGGGTGGGAATTGCGGGGCGGGTCCGCAGGCTGAGGCGCCCCGCCCGTAAAAATATGCGGGGCGGGCAAAAAAATTTTGACCCGCGGGCGGCGATCCAACCCGCCAAAACTTCTGCAGTTCTGCACAGGTGCAACGGCTGCCGGCTGGAGGGACCTGCTGGCTGCTAGACATACACGACCTGCTAGACCTGGACATGACGACTTGGACTTGACGAGGACGACATGACGAGCTGCCATGCCCTGCACCACCGCCGCCGACCACGACCCGCGAGGACCGCGACTGAGGACTGAGGACCTGTTGCGACGTGACCGCGACCGCGACCCGTGAGGACCGCGACTAAGGACTGAGGACCCGCGACCGTGACCGCGACCACGACCAACGACTGACGACTGGCAACTGCTGTGCAGCACGACCGCGACCGACGACCGACGACTGGCGACTACTGTGCAACACGACCGCGACCCGCGAGGACCGCGACTGATGAAAACATCTGCGGATCGCTACAGTAGCCTTGCCAAGGCTGAGGTTGAGGGTTCAAGTCCCTCCTTCCGCTCCTAGCTTCGTCGTTTAGTGGTAACGAGTGAAAAGCGCAGCACTTCCCTTGGACTGAGGACCTGCGACCGTGACCGCGACCGCTACCCGCGACTGAGGACTGAGGACCCGCGACCATGACCGCGACCGTGACCGCGACCATGACCGCAACCGTGACCGCGACCGCGACCGACGACTGGCGACTACTGTGCAGCACGACCGCGACTGACGACGCCGACGTCGACTGAAGTGACGGCACCGCCGTCCATCGTTGAAGAAGGCCGCCTGTTGTACATAATAAAAAAAAAAAATTATTGCGGGTTGCGCGGGCCAGCCTGCATGGCCCACGGGGCGGGGCCGGCAGACTTTCCTTACCCGCAAGCTGGTGCGGGTCGAGGCGGGCCAACCCATTTGGCCCGCATTACCGGCCCTAGTAGCGGGTCAAAAGAAATTAGTATCTCTAGCAAAGCGCCTAGTGTTGAAGAAGAGATTAATTATGCTTACAATGAGAGAGCAATCATTCATAAGGCATCATATTTCTCAATTGATCTTAATTGTAAATGTGAAGCTGGAGATCGAGGACTAAGCAATGCCTCTTGGCTTTTTATTTGTCTTTATTCATGGGTTTAGAGAGACCATGGTCTTCGGTAGAGAAAGTTTATGACTATAGAGATCCAAAGTATGGATCAATTAGACCATGAGATCAAACGTACGAGCAATGAGATTATCAACGAACTAGTTGCTTGAGATCAATGGATATCCAATGGTGATAACAATGGTAGCTGAGTAGAGAACTATAGGTTGTTATTGGGTTCTAACGCATATACGAGATCCTCAAATTAAGTTTTGGACCTAGAGAGCGATAGGCTGTTACAAGAGAGATCGATTCAAGACCTACAAGCTTATATGTAGTAGCTTGATGTAGATGGGCAATAGAGGGAGGATGAAAATTCCTAGTTTAGATAGAATCTATATCAAACTACATAATGATATATGTGCATTGTGCTAGATACAAGGTCTCTGCTTAAATGTAATGTTTCATCTCTTTGTTATTGGATGTTGCTAGACTGGAGTACAGTGAAATCCATTGTATGGAGATTTCCTGTGATGATCTAGTGGTGTTACATGGTGGTTGTAGTGGTAAAGTTGTATCAGCAGTAAAATTGTTAACACGGTGGTTATCGACAATGGTTTGATGATGGTGGTGACAATTTGATAGTAGCAACAATGGTTCAGTGGCAATGGATGGCAGTTAATTAATGGTGATTGCAATGGCAGCCATGGTGCTAGCGGCATACGTGTTAGTGAGACTCTGACAATGAACCATATCCAACAAGGGATAAAGTATTATTTGAGGTTGAGCCTGAGGGAAGAACATTGGATTTCTTAAAGAAATAGCAACTATGCGCTTAATTTGTTAAAAATTTGCAAATTAGATCCTAAACGTTTTTGGTTGGTAGATCGCATACTAGATTACTCGACTTTTTAGATTTAGCCTATTAAAACAAAACACAACAGTTCTCCCAATCTGTTAAACGTAACATCTCGGAATGATATCTCGAGAGCAATAACACATCCATTGAAATGTTTTTTCAAAATTTAATCCACGCATCACAAAATAACCATACCATGTTACTGTGTCAGAGTATCATTGTTTCGCGAGTACCATCCAGCCATGTATTAGGAACTTTCCTAAAGGATAACATTTTCTTAAGTTTGGAAGATGGAATAGAAGATGTAGAGATGTGAGCAAATGCCACCTAGTTGATGAGCTATGTTAGTGTAGAAGCTCCTATTGGCACTTAGCACTATTTAGCAGTTTCTAGACTCTTACTGCTTTTTTCAAGACTAGGGAAATACATAAATGGAATTATAGATCCAGAGAACTATAGATAACCTATCGACTGACACACTTTGTAGCAACTTTTGTCATAAGGCGACGATAATTCTATGCCGTCAGGCAGGCCTCATACAATATAGCCAAATGTGTAATCATTTTATTAATCAAAGAGAGCATCAATTTCCAGTCTTATTAAAGAATATTTTGTTAAGATCTAAGACGACGGTGTGGTTCTAAGATAACATCGTACTTAAAACTATCCTATACAAACAGTTTCTGCACTTAAACCAGTAAAATGTGTTCATGAATGAATGGCATTTCAGTTGGAGCGTATCTTTCATGATTGGAACAATTTTAACTGCAGAATTCAACAGTGAATCCTTCTTAGCTAGTTTCCTACTTCCTAGCCTATCACATCGTGGATTTGATCAACCTAAGTGAACAATTAAGAACTCACCAAATTAATTATTCAAAGATTAAGTATGTCTCCCCAAAAGAAAATGACTCAGCAAGATTTTCTTTTATTACCGGTAGAGATGTTAGTTTTACAAACTTGCACCTACAAACAGTATTATAACTCTAGGTATGACCTCTGACTTGAGGATACACCTCAATGCCTCATGGTCTAACTAATTAAGATAGGAGGAGGTTTTCTAACCTTAGTTGCTTGCTCAAAGCCAAAGGCAATTTCTATATGCTTTGGTTCTGAACCCTTTAGGCATCCAAAGCAGATACCAAATGATACTCCATCACTGTCATATCCAGCAGGGACACTTATTCCTGGGAATCCACCAATTGCAAGAATTAGTGAGGCATTTGTACCAGGCGTTACCGGAGCATCCAACTTGTTCTCAAGCATCAGCTTTTCAAATCCAATTTTCGTGAATCTTTGTAAATTTTTCACTTCTAGTTTCACAGAATTATCAATCCCTTTAGTCTTTTGGGATTGCAGAAGTAAGTCTTGACCATACTCATCAATCTTCTCCTGCATTGATATTAATTGTGAAAGAAACCATTGATTGAATTGAAATGACAATAATAATTACTCCTTTATATGGGCTAAAAATCATATGATTTGACACAAGCAATTTTCACTTATAAGAGTTCCTGGTATGCTAAAATTTGATTATCTCCACATAGTATAACTGTCATCATTATGCAGGTAAGAAAAAGTTGATGATGGATGAAGACAGCATACAAGAAATAATTATACTTCAATACTGAATAAAAGATAAGATATTTTCCAACAAAAAAAAAATGGACATAAACTTACCAAGTCCTTGTGTGAATTGTTGAAGGCTATCACATCTGCCAAGGATCGAACTGAGGAGCTTACTAGATCTTTGAGGTAAGCATTAAGAGCTACATTGAATTCTGCAAGCATTCCCAGAATTATAAATTTCGGTAATGTTATCTATTTCCAAATTGTCTACCAAGACTGCTCCTTTGCCCCTGTATAAGGAATCACTTTTTATTACAGGAGGAAAAAAAAAAGACAAATTCAAATCCGCTAACTATAAAATGTAAAAAGCAAACACCAATCTAAAGGCTTTAAGTTTTTAGATCAGTTGATTGCAGTGTTAAACTTAACAAAAACCAATCAAGCTATCTCTAATTAACTTACTCTCTTGTTTTGTTGTGTCTGTTAGAACTCTGCCAAGACATTTAGTTTAGTAAATATGTATAACTACATTACTGGTTCAAACTTTTCAGGCAAATGAACAATCATCATTGTGGAGAGCCAACTAATTGGACTTCGTTCTTCCAGTTTTCAAGATAGTCACTAGTACTTCATTTTGAATGTCCAGTAAGGTTTAATAGTCAGAAAACGTGTTAAAAAGCTATAACCAGAAACATGGATAGTTGAACAGCCATTAGGTGTGCCTAGAAAGTAATATGTAATAAATCCGGTGGGCAATGATAAAATAAAGACTAACAGAACATGTATATTATTTTGGCTTACTTTATATTGACCGATTAAGGGTAAAAGCATATGGCATTCATACGTGCTCAATTCTTAATTAAGAATGCATTAGGAGTAGAAAGTTGAGCTTGGTACACCTTCTGAGTAGACATTGTCTATCTATAGATTTTTTTTTTGTAATGTATCCATATATATAAATATACAAAACCTTTGTTTTTCTCATGGTATCAAAGTCTTGGCTCAAACTCCTCCATGGGCACAACACAGCTGGGGTTTTACAACCACATCCGACACAACATCACTCAAACCCTAGAATACCAAAGTATAACTATCAACCAACCCCGCAGGGAACACCTCTGTGATAAGGCCTGCCTTTCAATCCGTGAATGCACATCTGTAGCTACTTCAACAGCGTTGGTCTTGAATTATCAGCTTCATGCAATTTGCCCACCACCTGTTTGAAAGAAGGTTTAAGAGGCAGACTCTTGAACCCAAATCCCACTTGCAAAACACAACTTGCATCAACCCATAGAACTTCCGTCCACACATGCAAAGAAGAATTCCTATAGATGAGGGGTATTTTTAAAATGAATTTACTCGATATCTAGTCAATCAAGGAATACACCATGAAGCTCTTAAGAATACACTCCACAACAAAATGGAGTCGCAAAGCAGAGAAATCGTCACTTACTTGAAGCTAGATCCATCGTATTTCCCTAATTCTATGCCTTATTCCTGTCGGGGAAAAGTCATTCTCCCTGCAGCTTACCTAATTAATAAGCTTCCTTTTAAACCTTTGAATGTTCATACTCTGATGAGTACAAAGTCTAAGTCCTCTCCTAATGTTCGTCTATAATATTCATCACATGTAAGGGTGTTTGTGATAGTGGCCGGGGAATTAGGCCTTTTGACAAGGTCTACCAGCGGAGGAAACATGGGGGGAAAGACAAGGGGAAAAAGAGACCACGACCGAGGAAGGGAATGGGGAGTAGGACGTGGGGGTTATGTCCTTAGTAGTGGGATTGTGGTCTAAAGACAGTAGGAATTAGTGTAACACCTGCTACTGTATTTAAGGAAAGAAAAGATGAATGAAAGCTTATCTCATTTTTCAGCAAATAAGAGCTAGCATATAAGATCTTGGGTTCTCTCCAGCAAGCCCAATTCACTTAGTCAATCATAGGAAAACTTAGAAGGAAACCTAATAAGTAGGTTCTCAACTTCCAATCGGAACTAGCAAGGCCTAGGACGAGGTCGCAAACGCTTGCCGCTAACAATTTGGTATCAGAGTAAGTTCCCATGGACGACTAGAAGAAGGTCCAGCAACAACTAGAGGCACTGCTAGCCATGCACCAAGATGATAGACTCGCCTGGAACGAATGGAGGCGAGGCAAGACCAGTTGGCTACCCAACTAGAAAGCCTGATATCGGAACGAACCCCGTAGAAGTCCCCAACTCACGTGGTCAAAGAGGTCAGGGAAACACCAGTTGAGAGCGATAAGGGAGAGCAGAGCATGCCTACAACAAGACTGGCCAAATGGGATTTCCTACGCTATGATGGGAATGGGGATCCTCTCGATTGGTTTAACAGATGCGAATAATTCTTTGAGCATCAACCCATAACAAAGGAGGAGAGGGTGAAGTTAGCAACCTTCCACCTAGAAAGGGATGCTCAGCTATGGTTCCTTAAGTTGAAACGGGAACAACCCCGGCTAAGTTAAGGAGACTTTAAGGCCCTATGCGAATTACGCTTTGGGCCCCCGATCCGAACCAACAAGGTGGGCGAGCTGGCCAAGCTTCGCTAGGTGAGCTCCATGGAACAATACCAGCAAAGGTTCGAATAACTATCGGCTCAAGTGCTGGACTTAGCCCCCAAGCATGAGATCACCATTTTCATCAACAAGTTGAAGGAAGCCATAGCCGTGGAAGTGGAGCTACACCACTCCACGAGCCTCTCACAAGCCATGAGTCTTGCCAAGCTATACGAGAAGAGAAGAGTGCCACCCAAGGAAGAGGTGGAATTCAAGAGATGAACCCTAGTCACCTCGAATAGGCCCACTTACACTAAAAGGTTGAGTAGGGCAGAGTTGGAGGAGAGGAGAAGTAAGGGGCTGTGTTTCAACTGCAATAAGCCCTTCACGGCGGGGCATCGGTGCAAGAAGCTGTTTTGGCTAGAATGGGAAACAAAGGAAAAACCGGAGAAGGGTGAAGACAAAGAGGCTTCTACGGAGGGGTAGCTGAAAATTTTACTACATACTATGGTCAAGTTGTCCCAAGCCCAGACTATGAAGGTGTGGGGGCAAGTTAAAGGGCAACTGATCTCTATGTTGATAGACTCAGGCAGCACCCATAGCTTCATATGTGCTGACCTGGTGTCCCAGTCGGGCCTGCAAATATTGTCATGGAACGGTTGAGGGTAGTGGTAGCAAACAGAGCAAAGGTCGAAAGTAATGGGGTTTACAAGGGAGTTTCATTAGAGCTGAGCAGCCGGATTTTCACCACGGACTTGTACTCTCTGCCACTATATGGCGTAGACATGGTGCTAAGAGTCAATTGGCTTCAGTCCTTAGGCCCCATTTCATGGGACTTTGTTGTGATGAAGATGAGCTTCCTACAAGACTAAGAGAGGGTGCAATTACAGGGCGACATCCAAGGCACGGATCAGCAAAAAATGGCACGGTCACGAAGGAGGGGGAAAGAGGCAATGAGTTACAACGCCTGCTAGCGGAATTTGAGGACATATTTCAACCCTTGCAAGAGCTGCCACCATCTTGCCCCTACGATCACGCCATTAGGCTACCCTCGGGAAAGCCGCCAATAGTAATGAGGCCCTATCAGTACCCCCACGGTCGGAAGGACGATATAGAACACCAATGCGAAAAGATGCTCCGAAAAGGTTTAATCTGACCCAACCAGTCGCCTTTCTCTTCCCCGGTGCTCTTAGTTTAAAAGGGAGACAACTCGTGGTGGTTCTGTGTAAATTACAAGGCCCTTAACAAGAAAACCATTAAGGATAAGTTCCCAATACCTGTCATTGAGGAACTCCTTAAAGAACTAGGGAGCACTTGTTACTTCTCCAAACTAGACCTATGTTTAGGGTACCACCAAGTTCGAATGAGACCTGAAGATGTGGAGAAGACAGCCTTCTGAACACACCACAGGTACTTTGAGTTTGTAGTCATGCCTTTCAGCCTCACCAACGCCTCTCCCACCTTCCAAGCTCTCATGAACAAGGTATTCAAGGGCCATCTGAGGAAGTTCATTCTGGTATTCTTCGACAACATCCTCATCTACAGCCGATCTTGAGTCAAATACCTTCAGCACCTCAACAAGGCCCTCTCCTTATTGCGCCAACACCATCTTCGATTGGAGCCCTCAAAATGCACCTTCACCTAACGACAGGTTGCCTACTTGGGACACCTCATTTCACATGGGAGAGTAGAGGCCAACCCCAAGAAGATAGAGGCCATGTTATCCTGGCTGAAACCCTCGACCCTCACAGCGCTGTGTAGGTTCCTTGGTCTCACGAGCTATTATCGAAAATTTATGTAGAATTATGGCCTTATTGCGGCCCCCTTGACTCGCATGCTACAAAAGAACGGCTTCTAGTGGAGCCTCGAATCAGAACAAGCCCTCATCACCTTAAGAGATGCCATGACATGAGCTCCGGTCCTAGCCTTCCCCAATTTTAAGCAACCCTTCGTGGTGGAGTATGAAGCCTCCAATCACGGGCTGAGGGCAGTCCTCCAACAGAATGGGAGGCCCATTGCTTTCTTCAATTGACCCTTCGCACAACAACACCTACAGCTGGCAACTTATGAGAAGCAGCTCATTGGCTTAGCCAAAGCCATGCACCATTGGAGGGCATATCTTTGGGGTAAGAGGTTCAAGGTGAGGACTAATCACTATAGCCTCAAGTTCTTGCTTGAACAGCGAGTAATCCATATCCCCACAACAACACTGGCTCAGTAAGCTCATGGGGTTCGAGTTCAATGTTGAATATAAAGTCGGCCACAAGAATAAGGTCGCAAATGCGCTATCTTAGAAAGAGGAAGTAGCTGCTTCCGCCATCACCATTTCCACACCACAGCCACAATTGATCGAATGGGTGCAACAAGTCATGCAATCCTCTCCCGAATTATGCCAATTGGCCTCCCAAATACAAACACAGGAGATGAGGTTGGAATGGACCTTTGAAAAGAGGCTCATCCTTTTCAAGAATAAGATATTCCTGGATCCCTCTTTAAAGCTATGCACCACAATTGCCTAAGCCATCCACGACCAATGCCACAAAGGATACCAGTGCACCCTTTATCGCATAACCCAAGATTTCCATTGGAAGGGCATACGACAACAGGTTAAGGGGCTAATTAAGGCCTACCTTCAGTGTCAAAGATATAAGTTAAAACACCTCTAGCCTATGGAACACCTTCAACCATTCCCTATCCCGAGCCAGGTTTGGGCCAACATCTCCATGGATTTCATAGATGGTCTTCCAAAGGCCCACAGAAAATCAGTCTTGATGGTGGTAGTAGACTGGTTCTTTAAATACGACCACTTCATCGCCATGAGTCACCCCTACTCAGCATTGATGGTAACCAAGCAGTTCTTCAACACAATAGTTCGGCTCCATGGACTACCAAAGTCCATTGTAAGTGATCGCAACCCTACCTTCACCAACACCTTCTAGAAGGAGTTGTTCAGGCTACACAGCACCAAGTTGTCCTTTTCCTCAACCTATCATCCCCAGAGTGACGGCTAAATGAAAGTGGTCAACAGGACTGTGGAAATGTACTTAAGATGCTTTATCGGAGCTCACCTATAGAAATGGGCAGATTGGGTAGCTTAGGCCGAATATTGTTACAACATAGGCTACCATTCATCCCTCAAAACCACTCCTTTCAATGTGGTTTATGGTCGAGCTCCTCCACTGCTGCTATCATATATGCCAAGCACGACTAAGATGAAAGCAGTGGAAAGGGCACTGCAGGATCGTGATGAGGTCCTCGCCGAACTGAGACTTTAGCTGGAATGCACACAACAGAAGATGAAGGCTAATTATGATGCTAAACATAGGAACATCAGCTTCAAGGTAGGCGACCTAGTGTGGCTTAAGCTCTGACCATACCTGCAATTAACCTTACGACAAAGGCCCTATCAGAAATTGGCACCTAAATTTTATGGACCTTTTTCCAATCAAGGAATGCATAGGACCATTCATTTATCGCTTATGCTTGCCACCAAAGGTCAAAATCCATCCAGTTTTCCACATCTCCGCCCTCAAACAATTTCATAGCAAACCCCCAGCATAATGAGGGTTACTTACCTGCGAAGGCCACATGGGAAGAGGCCACAATGATCTGCTAATGCTACCTGTAAACACCCCATTTTTGCCCTAATGATCAATAATAATCAACCACAATTAATTTCTAATTTTTTCCATTTTTTCTATAATTTAGCAAAAATAGGAAAAATACATCAATTTTGGAAAATAATTGCAGAAATGGCAATAAAAAGGGTTAAATAATTTTTACAAATTTTTGAAATTTCAAAAAATACAAAAAAAAAAACCGCATTGCATATATGCAAATTGCGAAAATAATAAAATCGCGAAAGTGAGCTAGCCCAGCTGGTCCGGACCATGGCCTAAGGTGCGCGCGAGAGGGCTCGGTCAGGGGTTCAAAACGCAGGGGAGGCAGAATCCGCGTTTTGCAAATTTTTTCTTTACCTGGGACACGTGTCAGCAGGCGATTGGCTAGAGCGAACACATGCAGCTGGCTCGTGATCATCTTCAACCTCCGTCCGAGATCGCCGGCAAGGAGAAAAATTCGAATTTCAACCGTTTTGATTCGAGTTTTTGCACAAATCCAACAGATCTTCAACCGAAATAAGATAAACATTATCCGATTGGAATCAAATCGCAACAAATCAATGGATTTGCACAAATCGGAGATGGGTTTATAACCGCAAATCCGATTTTCTTCAATCGGTGGAAATTCGAGCTTATCCAGCTCGATATCTTACGCCTATAAATAAAGGATGAAGTGGAGAGGCAGAAGCACGGATCAAAAGTGAGAAAGAGAGAGAAAAGAGAGAGAATTGAAGCCTCGCCGAAAGTTCTTCACCCACGACCACCGATCAAGCGTCGAGCAGCCACCAGGAGGCGTTTTTGAAGCAAACCATCGCCACAGTTGAGTTCCTCACCCCTGAAAACCTAGGAATCAACACCTCAACCGCTTCGAAAGGCCACCGGAACGCCGTCAACGAGCATCCCCAACCACCATGTCCGATCGACCCGAACCAAACCGCTTCGACCCAATCCGACCCGACCGACCCAACCCGCGCATCGACCCGGATCCAGGTAAGTCGGATTTTCCGATTTTTGTATTTATTTTATTTATTTCTTATGTATTTATTTAGTTATTTTATTTATTTTTTTCAAATTTCTTTAGTTATTTATTTGTTATATAATTCAAAAATAGAAAAATGTTAGAAATTAGATTTTTTTTTTTAGGGTTTGATTTAGTATGAATAATAAAAATAAAAATAATAATTATAATAATAAATAATAAAAATGTGAAAAGAAAATAATAAAAAAATTAGAAAAGAATAATAATAAAAAAATTAGATTTTAGAATAGGATAGATGAAAAATCTAGGAGAAAATTTTTCAATAAAAATTATAAAAATTAATAAAAAATTAATAAAAATTAATAAAAATCATGAAAATTAGGAAAAAATAATAAAAAATCAATAAAATTTATAATAGTAGAAATGAGTTGAAAAATAGAAAAATGGAATTTTCATCACTTAGAAAAATCATTTTCTTAAATAAATCCAAAATTGGTTTTTTCTTAAAATATCATTTTCAAAAACCAAATTATCAAGCTTAGGCTTAGGTTTTTTAAAAAAATACTAAAATGGTAAAAACATAAATCAAAAGAGATTTCATAATTAAAATTCACAGACACACTAAAGTTTTTCAGGAAAAGCGAACTACGGCATGTTTGATCCTGAATAGCAGGTACGTAGGCACCCATTTGGGGCAACCCTAAAAGAAAAAAAAAATCATTTTCTTATAATAGATTATTCAAAAACAAAATAAAAAGGCAACAAAAATAAATAAATAAATAAATAAAAGACATTTCGGATAAGGTTTAGATTTTAGGAGATTAGGGTGGTAACCTTAGGGTTTTAATAGGTTAGCCTCCGAACTCAAAAACTCTGGTTTTTCCCTTTCCTCTTTTCATAAAAAAACGAGAAGAGGAAATTATGACGACTAGTGGTCCGAATTAGAACTGATCTGCCCAATTAGTCCTAATTCAATCTTTCCCAACAACAGTTGGGTGGCGACTCTAAAATAAAATGAAATTCCTAACTCAAGTCGAGGATCTACACTAGATGAGCATAAGGTCTAGTATAGATCGGATTAGGAATGGAAAATAAAAATTAGACTCGATAGGATGGCGACTCCACTGGGGACATCAGTTCTTTAGCAGGCTAGCCACCTAAATCTCCTCAAATTGCTCCTTTCTAAGAAATGTTTTTTGATTTGTTATATTATTGCTAACCTTTCAGCAATTTAGCTAAAGGTTAGAATTCAGTTATTTACTTTAGTTATTAAGTCTGCATGCATACGATTGTGTGAGTAGATACAGTCAAACCCGGGCCGTCTTAGGACCCTAAGACGGGGGGCCATTGTGTAGGTTTCGGGTGAAGTGATATGATCACCGTTCGGGACTGATTAGGCTACCCCACCCAATGCTTCGATATAGCCTGAGATCCATTTCTCTGAGAATGCGGGAGGCTATAAAGCTTGGGGACCTGTTAGAACCTACCTATTTGCATACATAACGTCATGGGCTGACAATAGATTGATGATGTAATATTTTTTCTATTCATAGAGTTCAGATATATTTCCTTATAATGTTATCATAGTTCTGGTTGTAATTAGGAAATTTCTGTTGTAATAGATGGTTAGTACCGCAATTGACTGCCTCCCCCACAAAGAAATCCGAGTGTGCAAACCTCTGGATCCGAAATTGGTACTGGACCACTGGTTCACCCTATACAACCCAGAAGAGCAGGCCTTCATCCAGTAGAAAATAGGGCCCATCCTCTCACTGATGAAGATGGAGATGAACTTGCCCTTGGCACGGGCCATGCTCCACCTATGGGAAATAGAACCCGCGGCTTTCTTCATCCGGCCACATGAGATTACTCCTACTCTTGAAGAGTACACCTAGCTGCTACAGGCTCCAGCACTAACCAATCAAGTCTATGTATCAGATCTTGAGGCCGGGCTAGCCAGTATTTTCAACAAACTCCTGGGTATCTGCAAAACAGCAATCAATAAGGCCTTAGCAGACTGTAACGGATACTGCATACGGATGGACGAGTTGGAAGCCTGGTTCATCACCCAAGAAGATAATGGGGATAAGAAAGACATATTGTGTGGGGACCCCAAGACTTACAGACAAAGAAGGGTGAATGCTTTCATCCTAACAGCTTTCGCCACCATACTATTCCCCACCAAAACTTTCTATGTCCACTACCGAGTTGCAGAATTGGTAACCCAATTCCTGGAAGGAAAATCTTACATCCCGGCTCTATTGGCTGAACAGATCCAGAACTTAAACTTTGTTAAGAAAAAAGGCCATGGGATCCTCCGCTCGAATATCAACCTTATACTGATATGGTTTGTAAGCCACCTCAAGTGTTTTAGGCTGAACATGGTCCGAAAAACCTTGGCTCAACAAGTGGATCTAGTGGACTCATGCATAGAGAAGATAAAGCTACCCGACGACCTTACCAGCCATAGTTGGGTAGAAGTGCTTAGAAGTTTCAATGCCGATGACATTCTATGGACAGCCAGATGGAGTTGCTGCAACAAAATTATTTTAACCTGCAATAACTTTCAAGTCGTGCCTCTGATTGGAATCAGCGGATGTATAGGTTATCATCCCAACTCGGTGGTCCGCCAGTTCGGTACTATTCAAGACATAGTTTATCGGCCCTCGCTGGAGGCAGTCACATTCGAGTATCAAGATCCGAACTTACTAGTAGCTGAGAAATTTGCTAAGCTGGTAGAGGTCAAAGCACTTTGGGAAGCCAGAATCGAGAGCCCAAATGTAGACCTCGGAGAGCTAAATGGCGAAGTGGGCTAACATCGAGCCACCGAGGAGTTCGTGATCCACCAGTTGTATCAGACAGGGGAAAGAGCATACTGGGTCCCAGATGTCACCCAACCTAAGCCAGACAAGGTAAATCCAAAGCTAGAAATCTACCTGGAGCAGGTTATGGCCCAGATGGAAGTATATTTCGAAGCTACAGATTATAAAAAGGACATCTGGAAAGGTTGATTCAAGGAATCCGACTAAAGAAACAAAGCCTTAGAAGCTCAACTGGAGAAGACCCAAGCCAAAGTCAAGGAATTAGAAGCCGTCATCAATGGGAAACCTGAGTCTCCATAATAGAAGACCAAGAAAGCTAGGAAATAGATTATCATTGTACTCTTTCGTTTTTTTCAAATATCAAACCCCAAAGTTTCCAATATTAATAAAAATAAAGTTTCAATATTACATCATCAATCAATTATTGGCCCCTTTTATTTTGGCATCCATGTAGCACATGCATCACATTTGCATACATTATACTAAAAAGAAAAAATGCACGCCAGGTATCAAAATAGCTCCCAAACAACCGAACCCTCCCAAAAGCCCAATTTACACACGTTCAAGAACAAAAATGGCAAACAGTGGCAACAACCGCAACAACGCAAGTGCTGATGCTACTTCAGACTCTAGGATCGTATCCCTGGAACAAACGGTCCAGCAGCTAGCTGCACAAGTACACCCCCTGACTGAAAGCATTAGCCTCCTTCGCACCACCCAGCCGACTCAAGAAGAACATTCAGGGGCTAGAAAAGGAAAGGCAGTGGAGGGGTAGACTCTAGAAGATGAGGAAATCAATTTCCACCTCAACCCGGCCTTTGAGTATGAGCCAAGAATCAACCAGGGTCTAACCTTTGATGACTTGAAAAAAGAGATGGAGGAGAGACAGAAAGAGACGGAAAGAAGACTCTTCCAACAGCTGGCTGACAAAATGAAAACAATAGAGAGGCCTGACGGTTTCAAGCAAGCCGGAATCACCAGTCTGCCAGCATATGGGGAGGAGGTGTACCATGATAAATTCAAGACCCCGGAATTTGAGAAGTATGACGGTACTGGATGCCCTAAAATGCACACAAGGCTATACGCCCGGAAGATGAGCAAGTATGCTCAATATGACCAACTAATGATCCAGACCTTCCAGGATAGCCTTACGAGCCATGCATTAGTTTGGTATGCCCACTTGGATTTCAATCAGGTCAACACTTGAGAAAGGCTTGCCCGAGCGTTTTATGACCAGTACAAGTTTAATATTGAAGTCACCCTCTCAGTGATTGATCTAGGGAGTCTTCGAAAGAGACACTCTGAGCCTTTTAAAGAGTATGCTCAGTGTTGGAGAGCTCAAGCTGCCAGGGTAGCAACCCCAATTTCTAAGAAAGAGTTGACATCCATATTCGTCAACACTCTAGACAAGACCTACTTCTCACATCTGGTAGGCCAGACATCATCCAGTTTTGCAGAAGTAGTAGCTGTAGGGTACCGGATTGAAAGTTCCATCACCACAGGCAAACTCCAAACAATGGATCCTCCCAAGGTCACACCATCACAAAGGCCTTTGGGAGGTAACAGAGCCAAGGAGTCTACCGTCAGCACAGTCAACTCTAGTAAAGCAGACAAAGTTGGAACTCGTGTGACATTCCAGACCACGAGTACCCTAGCCCAGCACTCCATAGCAAATCATGCCCAGGCTACTAGGGTCCCAAGACAGTTCTCTCCAATTCTAATCCCGATTAGCTAGGTCTTTGCTCGGCTGTGAGCGGATAACTTGATCAGCTTCGAAATCCCAAACGACCGGTACAAGCCTAGAAACTTCGACTCAAGCCTCAAATGTGACTATCATATGGGCCAAGATGAGCATTCTACAGACCGTTGCTGGAGGCTTCGACACAAAATCCAGGATTTGATCGACACCGGGATTGTGCAGCTGGATTTTGTTAACACCCCAGCACCCAATGTCAACACCAATTCGCTGCCTAATCATAAGCCCACCATCGATATGACCACATCTGAAGAGTCGGCTCCCAAAGAAGCCTCTAAGCAAAAGGCGGCGGACCAGCAGAAAAGGCATTCCCGTCAAGCCCTAGAGAAAACCCCCAAGTCACATATCAAAAAGAGATGGTTAGCCAGAGACCCAACAGTCAGTACCTTGGGAGAATCACACGGGAGATTCGAATACTTGGTGAACTATTCTTATACCCTAACTGTATATGGGCCGCCTAGCGGATGGGGGCCCGAGTTTGAAAAAGAGGACAACCCGCCAAAAGAAGGGGAGAAATTTGCAAACATGATCAATTCAAATCAAAAGCCAAGAGTCATAAAATGCTATGAGGGACAGTCAACTGAGATACAAATCCCGAAGAAGAGATATGTGTTCAATGTCCCAATACCTGCGGAGAGGTATAAGGCCGCACCATTTGACTATCAGACCCTCGAGCAAGAGCCACCCCTTATGGTGGGAGGAATCACCCGATCTAGGAGGGTATATGACCTGAAATATAAAATCTCAACTGAAGAGCCCAACACGGAGAAAGGAGTGGAAGAAGAAGAGGGGCTCGCTACATTTACAAAAATGGTCAAGGCAAGTGAATATAAGATCATGGAACAACTAAATAAGGTTCCAGTACAAATATCACTCATGGGCCTCCTTATAGCCTTTGAGCCCCACAGGGAAGCACTCTTCAAAGTGCTCAAACATATTCAAGTCCCAAAAGGCATCGCTACAGACAAAATAAGTCACGTGGCGGATTCTATTTTCACCATGGACTAGATATCTTTCTCCCCTGAAGAGCTAGGAGAAGATGGAGACCAACATACAAAACCACTATTCATAGTGGTAAGGTGTAACGACACGATTGTCTCCCGAGTACTCATCAACAACGAGTCGTCCCTCAATGTCTGCCCATTGGCTACCCTCAACTTATTGGGGGTCGATCCAAGCAATATTAAACCTAGCTCGACGGTGGTCAGGGCTTTCGACGGTTCAAAAAGAGACATAGTAGGGGAAATAAACTTACCGGTAGAGATTGGCCCACAAGTGTTCTACATCTCTTTTCAAGTCCTCGACATCCCAAGATCTTTCAACATACTTTTGGGAAGGCCTTGGATACATACTGCCAGAGCCATACCCTCCAGTCTCCATCAAAGGGTCAAATTTATTGCAAATGGGCAGATAGTCACTGTGCTGGGCGAGCAAGATTATGCCATCTACAAAGAAACCGCCATACCGTACATCGGGTAGGATGGTTCCGAAGACCTTGGTCTCCAGATATTCAACGAGGTGAATGTGGTGACCAGTAAGGTGGGCCATCAGTTTAAGGAGGGGCAGCAAGGGACGTTTGGACTAGGGTACGTTCCTACAGCCCGGGAAGAAGCACAAGCCAGAGGTATCAAAGGTAGGATGAAAGAGAAGCCAAGCAACACCCCGATGCTCATTTCACTCCTCCAGCAATCTTTCAGAAAAGCAATTATCATTCAAGAGCCAAGGATAAGCGAAGATGACGTCAACAATGGGAGCCCAACCCCTCACACGTCCGAACAGCATCCAGCTCTTAATAATTGGTTCTGTTATCCTATTGATAGCTTTAGGTCAGCTCAAGGATAGAGAACGATTGTTAAACAATTTTTATTGAGACTTCTTTATAATTCAATAAATTACAGTTTGTCTTACTTATATATATCTACTTTCATTTTACTTCACCTAGATCCCCTACCATCGAGCATCAGGGACATTTCGCGCAGGTAGAAAATAAAAACGCTGATATCGTTTCCGATGCTGCTGGGTCAGTTTTTGGAGGCGATATCCTTGACCACGAAATAATACAAGAAAATTGGCAAAAACATGAACAAAGCGGAATTTCAATCGACAAGCCGGTGGAGACGGAAAATCTAGGAAGCATTGAGAAACCTAAAAACCTCAAGATCGGGACCAGTGTGAGTGCCGAGCAAAAACATGAGATGACCGAGCTGTTAACTGAGTATGTAGATGTGTTCGCCTGGTCATATGGTGACATGCCAGGACTAGACCAATCAATAGTGGTTCATAAGCTTCCCACAAGGGAAGATGTTAAACCTAAAAACAGAAATTGAGAAGATTTAAGCCTGACATATTACTAAAGATCAAGGAAAAAGTCAAGAAACTACTAGAAGTATGGTTCATCGAAGTGTCCGATTACCCAGAATGGGTAGCAAATATAGTCCCCGTTATGAAAAAGAATGGAAAAGTACGCATATGCGTAGACTTCCGGGACTTAAACTAAGCTATGCCAAAGGATAACTTCCCCCTACCCCACATTGATGTTCTAGTAGACAACACTGCAGGAAACCATCTTTTCTCGTTCATGGACGGTTTCTCAGGATATAATCAGATAAAAATGGCTGAAGAAGATAAAACCAAAACGACTTTCATCACAACATGGGGAACTTTCTGTTACAAAGTCATGCCATTTGGTTTGAAAAACGTCGGGGCAACGTATCAGAGAGCCATGGTCGCGATACTTCATGACATGATGCATCGAAAAGTCGAAGTATACGTTGACGATATGATAGCTAAGTCTAAAGAAGAAGAGAGCCATACAGATATCCTGAGAAAAATTTTTAAACGATTGAGAAAATTCCAGCTCAAGTTAAATCCGGAGAAGTGCACTTTTGAGGTCACAATGGGCAAATTTTTAAGGTTTGTCATAAGCCGGGAAGGTATTAAAATCGACCCTGACAAAGTAAAGTTTATATTAGAGCTACCTTCCCCACGTACTGTCAAAGAAGTAAGAAGTTTGCTAGGAAGGTTAAATTACATAGCTCATTTTATCTCACAACTCACAGATAAGTGCAGCCACTATTCTGTTTGTTGAAAAAAAATGCTGTAGTAGAATGGGATGACGAATGTGAAGAAGCATTCAAGACGATTAAGGACTATCTCATAAAACCTCCAGTCTTGATAGTCCCAAAGCAAGGGATGCATTTATTCTTATACCTCACGATACTCCCTGAATCCATGAGATGCGTGTTGGGGCAAAAAGATGAAGAGGGAAGAGAGCGTTCCATATATTACCTAAGCAAGAAATTCACAGACGGGAAACAGAGGTATTCAGAAGTAGAGAGGACCTGCTGTGCTCTAATTTGGGTCATGCACCGGTTAAGGTAATACACCCTTTACTATCATATTGAGCTGTTGACAAGACATGATCCTCTGAAATACTTGGCAAAGAAACCCGTCTTAATAGGGAGAATCTCCAAATGGCAAATGCTCTTATCGGAGTTTGATATTACATACATAAATCAAAACTCGATGAAAGGGCAATCTTTAGCCAACCAATTAGCAGAACACCCTGTCGAGGGAAATTCCCAAGAGCCACACGTTCAATTCCCTGATGAAAATATATTAACAATAGAAGGAACACCAGTAGAGGATTGTGGGATAGACAGGAACCCCAAGTGGAAGATGTTCTTTGATGGAGCTGCCAACGTATTCGGTTGTGGGATTGGGACAGTGTTAATATCCCCAAACGGAACACAATTGCCTTCAGCAACAAGGCTCGCATTTCCATATACCAATAATATCGCGGAATATGAGGCATGTATCCTCGGCCTCAAAATGGCTTACCACATGGAAATCCGTGAATTAGAAGTGTACAGAGATTCATCACTTATCATATTATAGACAAAAGGGGAAAACAAGACTAAAGACCCCAAACCGGTACCATACCATCAACATTTGACAAAGCTAATAAAAGAATTCAAGACAATCACTTTCACATACGTCCCAAGAACTCAGAATCAGTTTACAGATGCACTCACCACACTAGCATCTATGATCCAGATAACAGGGGGAGCCGAAGTCCAACCTTTGAAAATAGACATCGAAAATCGGCCCGCCTACTGTTTAGCAATTGAAAAAGTACAGGATGACAAGCCCTGGTATCACGACATCAAAACTTTTCTCCAAGAAAGCAAATACCTTGAAATGGCTAGCAAGAATGACCAGAGAACACTCAGAAGGTTAGCAAGTCATTTCTTATTAAGTGGGTCTATACTTTACAAAAGATCGTCTGATACCACCTTGCTAAGATGTGTGGATAAAAATGAAGCATGCGAACTGATGAAAGAAGTACATGAAGGGGTATGTGGACCTCATATGAACAGCTACATGTTAGCCCGAAAAATCATGAGGTTAGGATACTATTGGCTAACCATGGAATCAGATTGCATAAAATATGTCAAGCACTATCATTTGTGTCAAGTGTACGCAAACCGGATAATGCTGCACCCAACGAGTTGCATTTGTTGTCAACACCATGGCCTTTCTCCATGTGGGGAATCGACATAATCGGCCTAATCACTCCGACGACATCCAATGGCCACAGGTTTATATTGGTAGCAATTGATTACTTCACCAAGTAGGTAGAAGCTTTATCACATGCCAATATCACAAAAGGGGTAATAGTCCGTTTCTTGAAAAGGGACATAATAGCTCGATATAGAGTTCCTGAGTCCATCATCACCGACAATGGTACCAATCTTAATAACAAGTCGATGACAGGTTTATGTCAACAATTCCACATAAACCATAAAAATTCAACTCCCTACCGACCTCAGATGAACGGGGCAGTAGAAGCAGCTAACAAGAATATCAAAAAGATCATAAAAAAAATGACAACCACTTACAAAGATTGGCACGAGATGTTGCCGTTTGCTCTCATGGCTTATAGGACCTCAATAAGAACATCTACTGGAGCTACCCCATATTCATTGGTATATGGTAGTGAGGCAGTGCTACCAATCGAAGTCGAAATACCATCATTCAGAATTCTATCAGAAACTCAGTTAACCGAATCAGACTGGGTAAAGAAGAAGCTTGATTAGCTGAATCTGATTGATGAAAAAAAGACTCACTGCACTATGTCATGGC
This sequence comes from Laguncularia racemosa, assembly GCA_037954665.1. NCBI lineage: Eukaryota > Viridiplantae > Streptophyta > Magnoliopsida > Myrtales > Combretaceae > Laguncularia > Laguncularia racemosa. The sequence goes on from JBBMOL010000134.1 coordinate 1,918,015, forward strand.
CAGTGTTACCAACAAAGGATGACCCGAGCATTTAACAAGAAAATGAAGCTTCGATGCTTCAAAGAAGGGGATCTGGTGTTAAAAGAAAGTTCTCCCGAATACTCAAGACTCTAGAGGAAAATTTACCCCAAATTATGAGGGTCCGTATGTGGTAAAAAAGGTATTGTCAGGAGGCGCTCTTATATTGACTCAAATGGACGGTCAAGAATTGAGAGACCCCATCAATGCAGATGCTGTTAAGATGTACTATCCTTAGGCAAGGGAATTGAAATTTTGCCAATGTTTATGAAAGCCAATATTCAATACAAATTTCGTTCAGTCCAGTTTTCATTTTTTACAAGCAAAGTTAATGTCTCTGGATGGTCAATAATTCCAACCAACCAATTACAACAAACATTCCTAAACACATTACCCATCACTTCACCAATGAATGGCAAACACTAAAATGATAATGAATCTCAATAAATTTTGTAATATAATTCTATCTACTTTTGAGCATTAAAACCTGGTGCATTAGTAGGATAACACTACCATCAAAAGAGCCATGCGCACAAGAAAGGAAGCACATCAAGATCTTCAACCTCGTGTCAAAGCAAAAGTAAGCGAAGCAGGAGCAAACCAGCACGAAGGTTCGGTTGTTTGGTTGCTATCCACGATAAATTGGCAAACATATAACTATCATCCACATATCATGAAAACATCAAATCATTTAACCCAGTCAGTAAAAGCATGTTCAAAAGCATAAGATTAGTCAGCCCACAATAGGGCACCTGTCTAAACATCCCCTTGAAAAGGTTAGTCAGCCCACATTAGGGCACTTCCCTAAACATCCTCTCTTAAGGTTAGCCCATAGGGGTACCTTTTGAGACATTATGTTATAGGTTAGTCAGCCCACATTGGGGCACTTTCCTAAACTTCATCCCTCATAGGGTTAGCCCATAAAGGCACTTTTTGAGACGTTTCTCCCCATAAGTTAGTCAGCCCACAGTGGGGCACTTCCCTAAATAAATCTTCCTAAGGTCAACCTGTAGAGGTACCTTTCGAAACATTGCTTCCCCAGGGTCGTGAGTCTAAGAAGACACTTCCCGCTATAGGTTAGTCAGCCCATAATAGGGCACTTTCCCAAACACCCCTTCAAAAATGTCAGCCCATAGGGGCACCTTTTTTAGGCATGTCCTCTCGTTATAGGTTAGTTAGCCCGCGAAGGGGCACTTTCCTAAACACCTTTTCTTGAAGTTAGCTCAGATGAGCACTTTTTGAATCTATCGATAAGTTAGCTCAGAGAAGCACTTTTCGAATCTATCGATCAGTTAGCTCAGAGGAGCACTTTTCGAATCCATCGATCAGTTAGCTCAGAGGAGCACTTTTTGAATCCATCGATCAGTTAGCTCAGAGGAGCACTTTTCGAATCCATCGATCAGTTAGCTTAGATGAGCACTTTTCGAATCTATCGATCAATTAGCTCAGATGAGCACTTTTCGAATCTATCGATAAGTTAGCTCAGAGGAGCACTTTTAGAATCTATCGATCAGTTAGCTCAGAAGAGCACTTTTCGAATTTATCGATCAGTTAGCTCAGAAGAGCACTTTTCGAATCTATCGATCAGTTAGCTCAGACGAGCACTGTCGAGTCTAATTTTTGAATTCCCATTCCTAATCCGATCTAAACTAAACCCTATGCTCATCTAATCTAGATCCTCGACTTGAGTTAGGAATTTCGTTTGATTTTTGGAATCGCCACCCAACTGTTGTTGGGAAAAAGTGAATTAAGACTAAAGGAGCGGATTAGTCTTAATTTGGACTACTAGTCGTCGTTATTTCCTCTTCTCGTTTTTGTGAAAAGAGGAAAAGGGAAAACCAGAGTTTCTAAGTCCGGAGGCTAACCTATTAAAACCTATACGGTTACCACCTAATCTCCTAAAATTGTTCATCTTTAGAAATGTGTTTCATTGTGTTTCTGCTACTTTTTATTATGTTTTTGAATTATTTCAAGAAAATGATTTTTTTTATTTCATTTTATGGGTTGACCCGAATGGGTGCCTACGTACCTGCTACTCAGGATCAAACAAGCCGTAGTTCGCTTTTCTGAAAATCTTTAGTGTATGAGTGAATTTTAATTTTGAAATTTCTTTCGATTTATGTTTTTATCATTTTTGGGATTTTTCCTAAAACTCTAAGCTTAAGCTTGATTTTATTTTGAAAAAATGATTTTATAGGGAAAACATCAATTTTGATTTATTTGACGAAAATGATTTTTCTAAGTGCTAAAACTTATCTATTTATCTTTTTATGATTTTTTATGACTTTTTATGATTTTTTGCTATTTTGTGATTTCTGAGAATTTTGGGGATTTTTGTGGTTTTGGGGAATTTTTGTTGATTTTCGTGATTTTTTGGGAATTTTTGTTGATTTTCTATCCTATTTGACATCTAAAATTTTATGATTTATTTTTCCTAATTTTTTATTATTATTCACTATTTTTTATTATTTTTTTTATTTTTTTATTTATCTATTTATTATTTTTTATTATTTTTCTATATTATTAAATTCTAGAAAAATCTAATTTCTACATTTTCCTATTTATTAAAAATAACACATAAATAAATAAATAAATAACTAAATAACAAATAATAAATTAATTAATTCAGAATAAATAAATAAACAAAATTAATTAAATAAAAATAAAAAAAATCCGGAAAATCCGACTTACCTGGATCCGGGTCGGTGCGCGGGTCGGGTCAGTCGGGTCGAATCGGTCGGACACGGCGGTGGGATTGGCTCGTTCACGGCGTTCCGGCGGTCCTTTGCGGCGGGCGAAGTGTCGAATCCTAACTTCTTGAGGGTGCTGAATCCAATGGTGGCGGTGGTTTACTCCCAGAACGTCTCCTTACGGTGGCTCAACTCCGATCGGTGGTCGCAACTTTGGGTTTCCTCCGATCTACACTCTTTTCTCTCTCTCTCGCAATTCTGATCTCTCCTCTTGCTTCTTCATCTCCTCCTCTATTTATAAGCGCTTGAAATCGAGCTGGATAAGCTCGGATTTCCTCTGATTGAAGCTGATCGGATTTTCGGTTGAAAAACCAACTCCGATTCGTGCCTATCCAACGATTTGATTTTAATTAGATAATGTTTATCTTATCTTTGTTGAAGATCTGTTGGATTTGTGCAAAAAAAGTCGAATCAAAACGGCCGAAATACGAATTTTTTCTTCGCCGGCGATCTCGGGCTCGAGGTAGGAGACGATCACGCACCCGGCGCATGCGTTTCTTCCAGCCAATCAGATGCTGCCACGTGTCTTGGATAAGTCGAAAAATTGCAAAACGCGGAAATTGCTTCCTCCGCGATTCGAACGTCTGACCGAGCGCCCCCCCCCCCGGCGCGCGCGCGCACGCACTTAGCCATGGTCCGGACCAGCTGGGCTAGCCCACTTTCACGATTTTATTTATTTCGCAAATTACATATATGCAATGCGATTTTTCTATTTTTTTGTATTTTTTGAAATTTCAAAAATTTGTAAAAATTGTTTATTATTCATTATTGCTATTTCCGAAATCATTTTTCAAAATTGAAGTGTTTTCCTATTTACTTTTATTTTTTGAAAATTTTTATTATTTTATGCTAAATTAGGGAAAAATGGAAAAATTTGGAAAAAATTGAAAATTGATTATTATTGAAAATTATTGACTCCTAGGGCAAAAATGGGGTGTTTACAAGCACTTTTTGAATCTATCAATCAGTTAGCTCAGATGAGCACTTTTTGACTTTATCAATTAGTCAACTCGAAGGAGCACTTTTCAAATTATCGATAACCGATTAGTCAGCTAATAAGAGCACTCTTCAAAGGTATTTTTCCGAACAGTCGCTAGTTTAGTCAAGACGCTTCTGTTGACAGGTGGCCAGCTCATAAGAGCGCTTCCTAAGACAATCTTCTCTTCAAGGTTGCTAGTCCGATAAGACGCTTCCCATCATCAGATATTCCACTTACAATAACACACTCCTAAACAATTCTTGAGATTTGTCATATCACCAATTAGTCAGTCCATAAAGCACTTTTTGGAATGATGCATTATTCTAGATTGTTAGGACCATTTCCTAAGCAGTACTAACCATCACGAAACACTCGTGGGATTATTAGCTCATGGAGCATTTTCCTACTAGAGACTTAATTCCAGATAACCAGCCAAACCAAGGCGTTATCCATTCAGTCAAGAGGCCAAAAATGGCGTCTTTCTTGTCTTTGTAGTTAAGTTTTTCAAACTTTACTACAAAGAGGGGCAGCTGTAAACACCCCATTTTTGCCCTAATGATCAATAATAATCAACTACAATTAATTTCTAATTTTTTCCATTTTTTCTATAATTTAGCAAAAATAGGAAAAATATTCAAAAAATAAAATAAATAGGAAAAATACATCAATTTTGGAAAATAATTGTAGAAATGGCAATAAAAAGGGTTAAATAATTTTTACAAATTTTTGAAATTTCAAAAAATACAAAAAAATAAAAAAATCACATTGCATATATGCAAATTGCGAAAATAATAAAATCGCGAAAGTGGGCTAGCTCAGGTGGTCCGGACCATAGCTTAAGGCGCGCGGGGGAGGGCTCAGTCAGGGGTTCGAAACGCGGGGGAGGCAGAATCTGCATTTTGCAAATTTTTTCTCTGCTTGGGACACGTGTCAACAGCCGATTGGCTGGAGCGAACGCACGCGCCGGGCGCATGATCGTCTTCAACCTCCGTTCGAGATCACCGGCTGATAGGAATAAAAATCCGACAAGACCTATCATTAGGGCAAGAGCTAAAGGATTTCAAATCTTGGCGATGAGAGCCCATTTTGAGTAGATCGACCCTGGAATTATTTATATATTAACCTCTTTTCTATTATTCTTGTATTGTGTTTTCCAACAGGAACACTTATCATATTTTATAAGGCAATAGACAAACTCCCTCAGACTCAGCTTATGGGTTATCTATGGACCGACTTGAACCGGCGATGAGCTGGGCCGATGGATCCTATAGAAGACCAGCATCTTGAAGACCATTTCTTTTATATATTTCTTCTTTTATGAACTATTTTGGTTGTATTTTGGTTTTGGGACACTTTTATTTCCTTGTAATTTTCATTTAGGGCTAACCACCTTAAAAGTGGCAAACTTGTAATTTTGACCACTTTTTAACCTAAGAGTAGCAAGTATAAATACTTGCTTAAGAGATGGTTTGAAGAGGCTAATTTTTACAGATTTGAGAGACACATTTCACGTGTGAATTAGGGTTCTTTCCTTAGTTCCAAACTCTTATCAATTTCAACCCAAGAATTGGAATTGTGGCGAGTGCGACGAAGGCGAATTGTGAGTCATATCAATTCAATTTTGTTGTATGTTCATTTCTTCTCTAGTGAGTCATATCTAAGGTAGGTTTGGACCTTTCTTGGACATATTTGTGGTTCTTTATTTCATGAACATCAATCTAGTAAGATTGATTGTTTCCTTGAGCACTTGAATTACATACTTCATTATTATTGTTGGCGTGAATTTGTGATTGAAAGGGAAAGTGGATTTCATTGGTTCATTGCTTTCTTTGATCTAATTTCCACGTGATATTTCAATCCTTATTGTGGTTATTTGGTTTACAATTAAATCATTTGAACAACATTTTACATCAAAATCTTCAAAGGTGTCACGTGAATTGCTTCCTTGGTGGACCGATTTTTGTATGAGATTTGAGATTGTTTTCTTGAGTTTTTTATTGTGCTTCCAAGTGGATTGAGGCACATCACTGGCGAGGAGAAAAATTCAAATTCCGGCCGTTTTGATTAGATTTTTTGCACAAATCCAACAAATCTTCAACCGAAATAAGATAAACATCATCCAATTGGAATCAAATCGCAACAAATCAATGGATTTGCACAAATCGGAGATGGGTTTTTAACTGCAAATCCGATTTGCTTCAATCGGTGGAAATCCGAGCTTATCTAGCTCGATTTCTTACGCTTATAAATAGATGATGAAGTGGAGAGGCAGAAGCACAGATCAAAAGTGAGAAAGAGAGAGAATCGAAGCCTCGTCGGAAGTTCTTCACCCGCGACCATCGATCAAGCATTGAGCAGCTACCAGGAGGTGTTTTTGAAGCAAACCACCGCCACAGTTGAGTTCCTCACCCCCGAAAACCTAAGAATCGACACCTCAACCGCTTCGAAAGGTCATCGGAACGCCGTCAACGAGCATCCCTAACCGCTGTGTCCGATCGACCCGACCCAAACCGCTTTGACCCGATCCGACCCTACCGACCCGACCCGCGCACCGACCCAAATCTAGGTAAGTCGAATTTTTTTATTTTTTTATTTATTTCTTATGTATTTATTTAGTTATTTTTTTTTCGAATTTCTTTAGTTATTTATTTGTTATATAATTCAAAAATAGAAAAATGTTAGAAATTAGATTTTTTTTTAGGGTTTGATTTAGTATGAATAATAAAAATAAAAATAATAATTATAATAATAAATAATAATAATGTGAAAAGAAAATAATAAAAATATTAGAAAAGAATAATAATAAAAATTTTAGATTTTAGAATAGGATAGATGAAAAATCTAGGAGAAAATTTTTCAATAAAAAATATAAAAATTAATAAAAATCATAAAAATTATGAAAAATTAATAAAATTTATAATAGTAGAAATGAGTTGAAAAATAGAAAAATGGAATTTTCATCACTTAGAAAAATCATTTTCTTAAATAAATCCAAAATTGGTTTTTCCTTAAAATATCATTTTCAAAAACCAAATTATCAAGCTTAGGCTTAGGTTTTTTAGAAAAATACTAAAATGGTAAAAACATAAATCAAAAGAGATTTCATAATTAAAATTCACAAACACACTAAAGTTTTTCAGGAAAAGCAAACTACGGCATGTTTGATCCTGAATAGCAGGTACCTAAGCACCCATTTGGGGCAACCCTAAAAGAAAAAAAATCATTTTCTTATAATAGATTATTCAAAAACAAAATAAAAAGGCAACAAAAATAAATAAATAAATAAATAAATAAAAGACATTTCGAATAAGGTTTAGATTTTAGGAGATTAGGATGGTAACCTTAGGGTTTTAATAGGTTAGCCTCCAAACTCAAAAACTCTGGTTTTCCCCTTTCTTCTTTTCATAAAAAACGAGGAGAGGAAATTACGACGACTAGTGGTCCGAATTAGAACTGATCTGCTCAATTAGTCTTAATTCAATCTTTCCCAATAACAGTTGGGTAGCGACTCCAAAATAAAACGAAATTCCTAATTCAAGTTGAAGATCTACACTAGATGAGCATAGGGTCTAGTATAGATCGGATTAGGAATGGAAAATAAAAATTAGACTCAACACTACCCTTCTTTTGTGCACGAGGTCATGCGCCTAATCAAAGGGGGAAGTGACAATAATGGCCGAGGAATTATGCCTTTTGACAAGGTCTACTAGCGAAGGAAACACTAAGGGAAAGACAAGGGGGAAAAAGAGACCACGACCAAGGAAGGGAATAGGGCATAAGACGTGGGGGGTTATGTCTTTAGTAGTGGGGTAGTAGTTTGTAAGACAATAGGAACTAGTGGGAGAAATCATTGTAGTAGTGGACTAGTGGTAGGAGTTAATGTAACACCTCCTACTGTATTTAAGGAAAGAAAAGAGGAATGAAAGCTTATCTTATTTTTCAGCAAATAACAACTAACACCTGAGATCTTAGGTTCTCTCCAATAAGCCCAATTCACTTAGTCAATCATAGGGAAACTTGGAAGGAAACTTAACAAGCAAGTTCTAGACTTCCAACTAGAACTAGCAAGGCCTAAGACGAGGTCACAAATGCTTGCTGCTAATGGTTTGGTTATGTTGTCTATGTCTACATTTCATCCCTTACTTGTGGCAAGCTCGAACTAAAGCATGCAAGTGTGTTGTTGTTGGGTATTCACCAAGTCGAAAGAGCTACAATTATCACCATCTACCTCCTAAAAAAATCCCTGCGTCAAGGTATAAGTCTTTTGGTGAAAACAGGATGTATTTCCAAAAACAAATTGTCAAAGGGGAGCATACTAGCACATTAGAGCCTTAAAATTCTGTTTTATCTCTACCAATTGATGAACAAACTTTTCTACTTGTGTCAATCACAAATTCATGCTTAAGCATGCTTGCACTCCTTATACCTTATGTCTTTTGACCCTAAGCCTAATTATACAACAAAGATGACAATAGAGATGCAATCAATACCAAAAATCACAAGACCAAAGTATAGCCAATGTCAAATTCAAAGAGAGGAAAAGATGTTTCTCATGTGAAAAAATGTTAGTGGAAGTTTCAAGTAAGCATAATCAAAATAAAGTAGATTCATTACAAGGAGTTGCGAAAACTGATCAGGCTTATCATCATAATATTCCTATAGCACTTAGAAAGGATAAGAGAGCACGTTTAAGATACTGTATATTAGATATGTAAGATACATGTAATTATCACCTTGTTCTACAGCCTCCACTACACAAAGTTGATAAGATAGTGATTCCTCAAAATATGAATGAGGTTCTTGCGGTTCCAAACTGAAAAGGAGGCAGTAATGGATGAAAGGATGCCTCATGTAAAAAAGAGAAGTGGGATTTGGTGAAGCTGCTAGAGGAGAAGAAAGTAATTGGTAGCATAGAGAACATGGTAGCGTTGAGAGCAAGTTTGTTAAAATCATGAGTCTATGAATTTATGATTTTATGAGGCTTTTCTAAATTAAAACAAAACAAAATCATTTAGATATAAACTTATGATAGAATTGTGAGTTTACGAGTTTACGATTCTATAAATTCTACATTATCTTGATGAAGGTTCAATGGAGTATCAAATTAGGGAAAAAAAAAAACCTAACTTCTACAATTTTAGTCAACGCAATAAGTGCCTTCATGCAAAAATAAAACTATCCACAAAGTGAGTTGCTAATCAACATGCCCACCCTTAATAGGATTTCCAATAATCGGTTAAACAAGCCCATATAATCATAAGTCATATGACACCGTATTTACTTTTTAACTTAAAATAGATTAATATACTAATTTCACTATTTAAAATCTCTCATATGATGATGAATGGACAGTTGAGAAAGAAGATATATTTAATTCGTTAAATGAGATAAGTTAGGTAACCTTTCAACCACAAAAAGGAAAAAATGAAAGCAATATTGTAGAGGAAGTTAGTGTAGGCATAAATTCAGAGAGTTATGGGAACAAAACTCAAAGTGATTTAGAGATTCATAACATTGATACTATTTAAGATGAAGTAGAACAAGGAATTCAAAAGACCGAGAATTACAAGAAATAATATTATTAGTACTAATAATAGTACCAATAATGATGTTTGTAATAATGATGATGATGGCAATGATGATCATGGTGATGAGAGAGATGGTGGTAGTTTAATGATTACAAGACTGTTGATAATTAGTGATTTTTTAGTTATATTTTATTATAATGATTTATGTTATAATATAATTTATATCAGGACTAACATTGATATTTTAGTTTTGTAAGTATAATGATTTTATTCTAACCAAAATCTATGCTGAAATTTTTTATTTATTGTAAAAACATTTAAAAATTTTGAAAACTAATTTATATAGTTTGTACAAAACTTTTGTTTTATTTTGCTGACCCTTTGGAAATTCTTGATAAAGTTGCAAATTTGATAATCTTGGTTGAGAGACTCAAAATGCATCTAGTGGCATAAGGGTAAATGAAGACCTATGGAATTAACTATGAAGATATGTTTGCTTCAAATATAAAGTTCAACACTATTCATGTGTTACTCTCCTTAGCAACAAACTTAGGTTAGTCATTAAATCAATTAGATCTCAAGAAAGCTTTTCTAAATAGCGAACTTGAGGAAGAGATCTATATGAGAGTACCACCTAGATTCGAGTTGTTCACCTCAAATGGGAAAGTGTGAATTGTGAAAGTGAATACCACTTAGATTTGAGTCATTTAACCTCAAATGGGAGAGCGTGAATTGAAAAAGTTCCTCTTAAGTTGAAGCAATCACCAAGAGTATGATTCAAGCACTGCAGTTCAACTTTGATTCCATTAGGCTATGAACAAAGCCAAACTAACAATACTTCGTTTGTGAAACAAAATGCAAAAAAAGTGAAAATAAAATAAATACTTATTGTGTATGTAGATAATATCATCATTATCAGTGATGATGAAGTTGGATTGAAGAAGGAAATCTAAGTTGAGTGCAGAGTGAAAGAGTTGGGAAACTTGAAATTTTTCTCAAGGATTGAACTGGCAATCACCAAGAGTATATCTCTCTCTCTCTCTCTCTCTACCAAATATTGCTCATGCAGTAAGCCTTCTAAGCCAAGTCGTGCATTTTCGGACAAGAAGACACTTTAGATTGTCCACCATATCCTAAAGTACCTTAAAGGAACTCTAAGCAGACAGTTAACATTCAAAAAACCAAAGCAATGAGCATGGAAGCCTTTGTTGATGCTGATTAAGCTGGTGTTGTAGTTCTATGATAGTTTATTGTACAAAAGGAGGGGAAACTCTTATGACATGGTGGTGAAAAAACCAATTTGTTGCAGCTAGAAGCGGATCATGCAATGTCAAAGGGGTTACGTGAAGTATTGCAGCTCCAACAACTAATGAAAGACCTGAAGACGAGTTATGATAGTTCAATACAGCTGCATAGTAATAGCAAATCAGTTATTAGTATTATAAAGAATCCTATCCAACAAGATAGGATAAAGCATGTATGGATTGATCAACATTTCATCAAGTCAGAGATTGAAAGTGGAGATATCAACCTTGTCTGTATCACTATAAGATTAAATGAAGCATATCAACCTTGTCTATATCACTACAAGATTAAATGAAGCATATGTGCTCGCAAAAACCCTAAAAATCCATGTTTGCAGTTATGATGGGCAAGCTTTGAATACCGAACATCTATCTCTTAGGTTAAGGAATGTGTTAGAATAATAAATATTAATGGTGCATTAATGAATAATCTATTAGCGAAATGGAATAAGATAAGAATATAGTTACAATTATTAAGAAGTAGAATTACAATTACCAATAGAAAAATAATAGCTATCACTTTGATTACATTTAAAATGATATTATTAATAGATTGAGAATATATTTAAAAATATTACCCTTGCTTCGGTCCATGACTTAGCTGTTGACTAGAGTCTCATGGATAAAATATGGAACTTATGTAAGGGGGAAAACAAATCAAGATAGCTTAATCCTAAGAAGGAATTACAATTTTTTAATTGCTAGCAATAAGAATTCCATAGAATCATTATTCCGCCAACCAAATACAATAATAATTTTTATAAGTGAAGAATAGCTATTTGATTTCATCCTTATAAAAGTCATCAAAACATGCTAAGTGTAAAAGGTTAAGGTTGGTAGACCTATTAAGTAGACAATATCTATCAATAGATGTTTCTTGTAATGTATCCAAATATGAAAAAAATACATAACATTTTTTTTCACCGTTATGAAATAGGAATGTGAATATTAGAAATAAGTTATATTATTATTTTTTAATTATTCTCTTTTCTCATTTATAGTGTAAGTTATATATGTATAAACTTGTATATTATTTGAATAATGATATAGAAAATAGAATTCTTCAATTTACATAGAGGCGGAGGATAAGGTGACGAGTTGTTCTCCAGCGAAGGAAAGGTGTTTTTGTCTGGTCGTACTCGGCTAAGATCGTAAGGAGTTGCTGGTCTGGCTGGAAAGTCGCCAGCCACTTCTCTTCTCCTTTTCTTGCTAACGTTATCTTTTGCCGACTCCACGATTGACCGATTCATCCACCGGAATCTGTTTGAATTTACTCGCCATAAGTGAGTCGTGTTTCGTCAGCCGGAAATTGGGATTTTAAGGTTATACGAGAGCAACGGTCTACAAAACTAGGGTCACCGGAAACTAGAGTCGCCAGAAATCTCTACCTAGTTCAAAGGTGCCTTAAGATGATAAATCTTCTTTTGTAAGTTTAGTTTTCTTTTTCTTGTTGGTCTTTCTCGATTTGCGTGTGTTGCTGCCTTTGTTGGATCAATTTTAGGAGTTTGTGTACGGTTTCAACTTTGCGGTGTTGTCTCTCCTTTTGCAACTATTTGAATTTAATTTGGGCACGAGTGAAAGACTACAGTAATGACTGATTTGTTTCAATAATATTTCGAATCACATAATATAAATTAAATGGTTCGAATTATTTGGATTAATGTAAGACGATTAGAATATGCGTACGGAGTATTTCTAAAGATAATCATCTTACTGATGATACTTGTAAAGAATGGTTAAAAAATGATGTTAAGTTATTTTTGCAAATCAGAAATTGCATTAATACTGAGGTGATTAGTTTAATTAATCATTGTGAGTATGTGAAGGAGTTAATAGAATATTTAGAGTTTTTATATTTAGGAAAGCGAAATCTCTCTCGTATGTATGAAGTATTTAAGGAATTTTATCTTCTTGAGAAGAATAATCAATTTCTTCAATCATATTTTATGAAATTTAAGAAGATATATGAGGAATTAAATGTTTTGTTGCCATCAAAGTACAGCAATCACAACAAGAGAAGATAGCAATTATGAGTTTCTTAACGAGACTTAATCCTCAGTTTGAGATTACTAAGTCTCATATTTTGTCTAGTATTGATATTTCTTCCTTACATGAGGTTTTCACTAGAGTTCTTAAAATAGAAGCAAACACTTCAGTCATATCTTCTCCTCCAGTCTCGAGTGCTCTTGTTAGTCGCAACAGTAAACTGGGAATTTTAAGATCTCCTATTCAAAATTATAACAAATGAAGTAATCAAAGTCAAAATTCAAGGGAAGTTAAGTGCTATTATTGTCATGAGCACGGTCATACTAGGCACACCTGCAAAAAACTACTCAACAAAACTTAAAAGCCTCACTCAACCCATATTGCAGTTACTACTATTCCACATGGCCCATCTTCAGAACAGACAATTAATATATCTACAGAGAAATTTGCTAAATTTCTTCAGTATCAAGAAACATTGAAAACTTCAACTCATTTTGTCATTACACTTGCTGAGCTAGGCAATCCAGATAAGTGCTTAGTTTCCTCCACCTCGCAATAGGTCATTAACTCAGGCGCTACTAATCATATGATAGGTAATTCTAGTCTTTTCAACAAATTTTTACCACACACCTCGTCTTCCCTAATTACTTTAGTGGATGGTTCTACATCATCAGTTTTAAGGTTTAGTAGTGTTCAACCTACTCCATTTCTTTCTTTATCATCTATTTTAAGTATACCAAATTTCTCTTTCAATTTAATTTCTGTGAGCAAAATCACTCGTGCTCTAAATTGTAATATCTCATTTTTTTTCCTAATTATTGTCTATTTCAGGATCTTTCGACAAAGAAGATTATTGGTAAAGGACATGTGTCAGGAGATCTCTATGTTATGGATACTAAAGCAAATGTCTCCCAACTTATAGCTTGCTCAAGTGTCTTAACACCTTTTGAAGCTCATTACCAATTGAGCCATCCTCCTCCCTCTACCTTGAAGAAGTTGTGTCCTTAGTTTTAGAGTGTGTCATCTTTAGATTGTGAGTCATGTCGATTTGCTAAACACCATTGTCAGTCTTATGTTACCTGTGTCAATGAAAGAGCTAGTGCTCCTTTTAAGTTAGTACATTCAGATGTTTATGGTTCTTGTCCGATTACGTCTAAAATTAAAGCTCATTATTTTGTTACTTTTGTTGATGATTTTTCTCGAATGACTTGGCATTATTTAATGAAAAATCGTTCTGAGTTATTTTCCCATTTCACTATCTTTTATGCTAAAATTCAAACTAAATTTAACACTTTGGTATGAATTTTGAAAAGTGACAATGCCAAAGAATATTTATTTGATATATTTAATAATTATATGACCAAACATGACATTATTCATTAATCTTCACATGTTGATACACTATCTCTAAATGATGTAGCTGAAAGAAAGAACAGGCATCTTCTTGAGACAACTAAAGTACTATTATTTCAAACACATGTTCCTAAACACTTTTGGGCTGAAGCTGTGTCCACAACATACTTCCTAATTAACCGTATGCTATCATCAGTTCTTAAAGATGAAGTTCCTTACAACATTCTTTTTCCTACAAAATCTTTATTCCCCATTGAGCCTCATATATTTGGCAGTACAAGTTTTGTTCGAGATGTTCGCCCTCATCTCACCAAACATGATCCTAAATCTATGAAAAGTGTTTTCTTAGGTTATTCTCATTTACAAAAAGGTTATTTGTGTTATTGTCCTAGTCTTAATAAATTTCTTACATCTGCTGATGTCACTTTTATGAAACATTATCCTTTCTTTCCTGCTTCATCTGAGCCTACTGATAGTAAGGGGGAGATTGATGATTTATTGGTTTACCACATTACCTATCGGTCCCCAAATGTTGAATCTGCACCATTGTCTCGTCCACCAATTTTCCATGTGTATACCAGGTGTTAGAATCCTCCTATCACATGCCCAGCTCTAGTCTCTTCTTCGGCATCTGATCCAATAGATAATGATCTTTATCTCCTAATTGCTCTTTGCAAGGGTAAACGGCAATGCACTTAGCCTATTTCATCATTTGTGTCATATGATCACTTATCATCTACCTCATGTCCGTTTGTTGCCCCTCTTGATACAAAATCCATTCCTAAAACTATTCATGAGGCCTTATCTCATCCCAGTTGGCATACGATAATGATAAAGGAAATGAATTCTTTAGATGCTAATGGTACTTGGGATTTGGTTAGTTTACCTGTAGAGAAAAAGGCTATTGGATGTAAATAGGTGTTTGCAATTAAAGTTAATCCTGAAGGATCTATTGCTTGCCTTAAAGCCCGTCTCATTGTTAAGGGCTATGCCCAAACCTATGGTGTAGATTATTCTGATACCTCTTTCCTGTGGCTAAATTAACATTTGTTCATGTCTATGGCGGCTACTAATGATTGGTCATTGTATTAGCTAGATATAAAGAATGCCTTTTTTACATGGTGATCTACAGGAAGAAATCTATATGGAGCAATCACTTGGTTTTATTACTCAGGGGGAGAATAGGAAAGTTTGTTATCTTTAGAAATCACTATATGATTTGAAGTAGAGTCCCTGAGCTTGGTTTAGCAAATTTAATAAGGCAATTGAAGTGTTTGGAGTGACCAAGAGTAAATCTAATCATTCGGTGTTTTATAAACTCTCTTCATCTTGCATTATCCTTCTCGTTATGTATATGGATGATTTCATTATTACAAGCAGTGATAATGTAAGAATATCTTCCTTGAAAACTTTTCTTCAAAGCTAATTCCACACTAAGGATTGGGGATCTTTAAAGTACTTTTTAGGAGTTGAGGTGATAAGGAGCAAGAAAGGTATTAGTTTATCTCAATGGAAATATGTGCTTGACTTGTTAACAGAGATAAGAAAGTTAGGTGCAAAACCATATAGTACTCCATTACCACCTAATTTACAACTCACCAAAGATGGAGAGTTATTGGATAATCTTGAGAGGTATAGAAGATTAGTGAGAAAGTTAAACTAGCTTACAGTAACTCGTCCTGATATTGCATATTCTGTTAGTGTTATAAGTCAATTTATGTCTTCTCCAACAATTCATCATCGGGCTGCATTGTAACATATTTTATGTTAGTTGAAGAGTGCTCCTAGATGGGATATAGTGTATAAGATTCATGGTCACTCTAATATAGAGTATTTTTCATATACTGACTAGACGGGATCTAAAACAGATAGGAAATCCATTACTAGTTATTGTGTTCTCTTAGGTGGAAATCTAATTTCATGGAAGAGTAAGAAACAAAATGTTGTATCTAAATCAAGTGCAGAATCAGAATATAGAGCTATGGCTCAATCTACTTGTAAGGCGTTATGATATATCAGCTACTGACTGAGGTTGGGCTTAAGGTTTCAATGCCAGCAAAGTTGTGGTGTGATAACCAAGCTACACTTCATATTGCATCCAATCTTGTGTTCCATGAACGAACTAAACACATCAAAATTGATTGTCACTTTATTCGAGAAAAGATATAACAAAATTTGATCTCTACAGGATATGTAAAGACTAGAGAGTAACTAGAAGATCTATTTACAAAGGCTCCACATGGACCTCGGGCTAATTATCTTTGTAGCAAGCTGAGCATAATCAACATCTATGCTCCAGCTTAAGGGGAGTGTTATGAAATAGGAATGTAAATATTAGAAATAAGTTATATTATTTCTTTCCTTTTTTAAATTATTCACTTTCCTCATTTATAGTGTAGGTTATGTATATATAAACTTGTATATTATTTGAATAATGATATAGAAAATAGAATTCTCCGATTTACACTTACTTTGCAACATTTCTGCACCCGTGTTTTCATCTATAAGAAGCTTTTTGTTTTGATGCTAAAAAATTTAGATGTGAGACAACAGAAATCCACAAAAGTCTATTTTAATGTATGGGAGCTCCATTGTCCTATGCTTTACAAATCTAATGGAAGGACCACCATATATGGGTGCCAACTTTTTTGCCACCCATGAATATATGCATGATCTACCCTAGCTTTGAAGATCTTGATCTTCACAAGGGCTTAAACCCAAAAACATCTATGTCACTCGTCTTCTATGGAGTGTGACATAAGTAGAGACTAATTACAATATAGCAGCTACTACAAAGTTCAGTATGTCTAAACTAAAACATGTGAAAGTTCCCATTATGAATGAAAGATATGATTATAAAAGCATTCATACAACTAATCAATATTTTTGCCTTTCTGATATGGATATATCATTTTGCCTGCTATTTACTCTTGTAAATCCTGTGTCAGGATTTGTCTTTAGCCTTTAGGCTTTAACAGGATATGAAAGAGATAGCAGGGATAGTTACCTTAATGTTTTGAAATGGCTTTCGAAAACTTTAAGGGATGTATTGGGAAAAGAAAAGAAGTCCCTCACAATTCCCAGTCTCTTTCCCTTGAGCCCATCAGCTTTGAGAAACTGCTTGTAACCACCTCGTGGTATGTACTTGGAAGCTTCTCTTGTAGCTTCAGCATCATGAGGATCAATCCTACGATTACATCAAGGACATTCACTGCATCTGCAACACTCCTGCACATAGGCCTGCATGAAAGCCCAAACGACCATGTATCAATTTCCATCAATTTTTGTAATTTATATCATTCACATCATCATTTAAGAAACGAAAATGTAAGTTGGATCACTAAAACTGTCATCTACCTAACACATTGCAATTATCATCTTTTAGATATTTATTTTACATGGTCAAGTAAAGGATATGAGAAATCAAAATTATGACATGAAGGCATGATTAGCAATGGCAAAAAAAGAAGAGAACCAAAGGATTTCACAAATTGTAATGAAGTCTCCTATGGTTGAAAGAATATGTACATGAAGTACTTATGTAGCGCTTCACTTGATACGAGAATGCTTTTAATCAAGTTTATATTGGAATTGATAAAGTTAGGCTCTCTCCAATGTGACTTCAAAGTAAATTAAACATTCAGTAATTTCCCTTCAGTAATTCTATTGTATTAAGTTTCTTGAATCTCAGCGGATATTAATACATAACATGCTAAGGGAGGCAATGTTCCTTTCCGTTCTTTTACTCAACTTTCAAGGGGCAAAATGTTACAAAATTTCCTTCTCTTATCTAACTTAGACATTCCAAGTTTCAGGTATTGCCATGCTTCAAAGCAATTAAGGCACCCAAACAGTACAGTAAATAAAAATACTTTATCAATAACAGAGTTGAGTTCAAGTGTCTCCTTGATCTGCATTAATGATCTTGTTTTGAGGACATATTTCTTATCTTATATTTTTAATGCATGTTTCAATTTGCTTAAAGCAGCTGAATGCTCCATTAATAAACTATGAAAGAAAAAGATTAAGCCAATTTGCCATGTGAAATCGATTAGATGAGAAGAGTTGTAACTGTAGAAACACAGCTAAATGATGGAGTTGAACAAATGAAGGCGGAAGAATCTTGAAGAAATTCCTATAATAGGCCCAGTTTGTGCAATTTTATAGATGCTCATGTGAAGAATCCATAACATTATTGAAATCAAATAGAGGGTGCTCATATGAGGAAGGCACTCACCCTACAGCGTCTTGTCTTGGAGTAATTGGAATGACTCCTCCACGGCTGGTAAGACCAACAGTGGGTTTGATTCCAACCACTGAGTTTGCACCGGAGGGGCATAAGATGGAGCCATCAGTCTCAGTCCCTAGTGACAATGCTGCCATGTTTGCTGCCACTGATATTGCTGATCCACTGCTTGATCCACATGGATCCGCCGATAAATTATACGGATTCTGAGTCACCAAGATCCACCAGCAAGTTAGCAAACGGAAGTCAATCGAATGAAGTGACTGAATTTTGGCTAAAGTTCATATGATCCTTTGAAGTACATAGTCATTAGAAATATTAGATGTTCTCGTTTAACTGACCTTTCCTTGGCCACTCCTAGCACACCATCCAGAGGGTGCCCTTGAGTCCCGGAATTAAGCCCAGTCACTCATGCTGGCCTTACCCAATATTACAGCCCCAGCACTCCTCAACCTTGCCACAACCCCTGCATCCCATGGCACAACCGAGCCGAGCGGCGCAAATGAGCCAGCTGTCGTGTTCATCTTGTCTTTGGTAGCAAGGTTATCCTTTAGTATAGGAATACCATGCAAACCGGAAAGAGACCAATCAGGTTTGGTCGTACGTTCTTGGTCAGCCTTCTCAGCTTGATACAGCGCATCTGGGTTCACCTCTATGACGCCTCTTAAGACCGGGTTGAGCCTATGAATTCGATCGCGGTAAAACTCTCTGAGTTGCCTAGAAGTGAGGTGGTTTTGCTTAAAAGCTTCCTGGAGAGAGTCTACACTTGGCTGCTCGAAAAGACAAAGCACGGACGCTGACTGCGGTGTTAAAGGTACCAGTTAATGAAATTAACAAAAGAATCAAAAGCTCAAAGAAAATGAAAGAAAAACTGATATTAACTGGGGGTCTTCCAGCCATAGCTAAGCTGCTCCTGAATCTGACAATTGACTTGGAAAACCCAGTCGTCCATGAACAGTTTATAGTCAATGTTTCGATCAGATATTCAGAACTTTTTTTTTTTTTAATTCTCATTTGCCCGTGTACACCAACCAATCAGCAGCATTAAACACGGTATATCACCTTTACTGAAACATTTTTCTTTTGCAGACTTTTGTTGGCCAAGTAAGGAATTCTAGCTTTTCCCTTATCTAACTTTTTACAACATGTAAATTGTAATTACATACATAAGCAAGATATTAGAAACAATGAAGCAGTAACATCTAATAAGTTATTGAAGGCCTTTGCCAAAAAGGACCTCAATTGGAGACAACAGTAATCCTGAAAATGATTAAATTTTTATGGTTTTTTTTGGGGGGGAGGGGGGTGGGGGTTGGGGTGGGGTGGTTGTTGGGGAGAAGATTGATTAAGTCTTATGATGATAATGTGAACAATCGATTAAGGTCCAGGTTAAATTTTTAGCAATCCAGTCCCGAAAGAAATTTGAATGTGTAACTAAAGGTTATTTCAGAGGCATGTATGCATGTATATATAAGCTAAAGCTTACATCATAACATGGGCCAAGTTAAAATCGGATATGGGAGCTATTCCAGATTAGTTGACATCATGTGATACTATTTCAGTTTTGTGATCTTTTTATGTCACCGATGTTACTTGTTTATATTGAGTCACTAGAATTCAGTTTTTTCACTTTATAAATATGTTATTGTAGTGTGTTGGAAGTGGAAGAGGGGTGAACACATGTGCTAGTTAATTAATCATTTGTAATGTTTAATCAATTTTATTCATTCTTAAAATCAGAAATAAATCCGACATGAGACGAAACGTAAACATGATCCATCAATACGATCCTACCATGCCTATTTTTGACGTTGGCCTTTTCTATGTCGTTCTGATAATGAACCGTACAAACCATTTTTTTCCTGTAAGGCGTGTACTCCAACTCAGCTAACCTAGCAACTCCTACTACGACAAAACTACCGCTAAAATGTCTTTTTAAGTTAATAACAGCTCCATAGGATTGCAGGGGCCATTGGCGATCAAACCAGGATGCTAAAACACCGGCCCTCACGCTATCAGAGCTAGCCAGACCTGAAGGCTGAAAGTTGTTACCTAAACCGCAACAAGAGAGGTGCCGCGCCACAGCAGGCCCGCATTGGGGTAAAATCTTAGACGGATCGATCGATCGATCAAGAGTAGCAACACAACTAGACCTTTTGAAATGGTGAAGGATCACGGTTTCATTACCATGACAGGTACTGAAAGCTTAAACAGCAAGCTATCACGAAAGTCCAAAACGAATGGAATAAATTCCAGAGTCAACAACAAAGATGTTGACACTAGTTAAAATGATACGTTTTTCCTAAAACCAGTACGCTGAAAAACCGTTTGGTTTGCTTTTTAGATACCGACAGGATGCTGCCCATGTTCAACAATTGGGGCGGCTTCCAACTACAACTGACTTTTTATATTACCAAGAATACGCTCAGCAAAATGTAATGACAGACCCAAACGGTGATATTCATGCCAACTAAGCATGCACAAGTTTCGAACAGAAAAGGGTTACGAAAAGCAGTACACAAAAAACGATCCCAAGTTTATTTAAGTTTCATGGTCGAATTTCAATCCTTGTTAACCTTCGCATGTAATCTCTGCTCTAACGTTTCATGTGCAGCCCACAGACAGACTCGGAAAAGAAAGAAGGTAGAACTGATTATGTGCGAAAATGAATACATCTTAACATATAAAAAAATGGGATACATGTGCAGTTTCTATGTGCCAACTCCAAAATACTGCGTGTTATAAAATCAATAGTGTATTAATACAGAAACAGACACATGACAGACTACACCTAGCTTCTCCTCGTGCTCCTAGTAAATTCCAACGAGCAACAAGAAACTAAGTATAGAAGAATGCAGTTCATAACACAACCGGGGAAAAAAAAAATTCCAAAAGAGAATCCAAAGCTTATTGTGGTAAAATATCAATCCTTGCTCACCTTAACATTACCAATATAAACTCTGCTCCAATATTACATAAATAGCTCAAACTCCTAGACAGTAGCAACAACAACCAGAAACAAGCCCAGCAAAGAAAAATGCCTACCAAAATCATCTCCTAAGAATGTTCCTTTCAACAGCCTAATAACAAAGAACAAAAACACAAAAGTAGACATAAGTTGTATGAATTCAAAATTCAAGATAAAAGTGCTCTGATCTCCTCAAAAATGCTGCACAGCTTGACTAATTGACTACTTTTTCTGTTTCTTTAGATCCATTTTCAGTTTTCTCCACACTGCAGGTAAACAAGTGACGGTTAGTTCCACTCAGTTTCAACATGTAATCCATAGGACAAGAGAACAATAAAATGGACCATAACCATCTTGCCCTTCAACACCCCCTTACCCCACCAACCAGATAATGAAAATGTCATGCAAGAAATTATATGAGAATGTAAGTTCCCAACATCATGATACTTTTTGTCAATTATAGCAAACCAATCCATCCTGTCCTACCATATTTCCTTATCCCCACCAACCACATGATGATAGCGTCAAATAAGAATATGCAAGAATGTAATTTCCATAACCATCACGGCCATTTTTATTTTCTTTTTTTGTGGTCTAATCAACAAGCGCAACAATATTGACAATTACTCAGCAATAATATCTTTATTGTAAGCAATTAACAAACCAAACTCTAGCCCAACAATACATTACTAAACAAGAGTATTTGAGTAAAAAGGTTAAAGCACAAACAATAAAAAAAACCAGTGAGATACATGGAAAATATCATGGCAAAGATACGCAAAAGTATGAGTGCTATAACCATATGAGCAAATCTGGTAAATAGCATATGCTGGTAGTACAAGACCAAGGAAATCCATAAGCCATGCCACGAAATAGATAGCATATGATTCTAGATAAATACTTACATATATAAATACATGCTTGTGCATGAAAATTATGCATAAGAAAAAGAAAAATTAGCACACAGAAAAAAGGAAAGAGATGAGTCAAGACTCTCAGCGAGAAAAGGACAATGACATCTTTGGTGTTGTACCCTGTTTCTGCTCCTTTGGAAAGTGACAGATGCTATACTTATGGTTTCGTGAAAAAAGGGATATTTTCTATCCCCAAAACAAGTTTATACAAACACATAGCACCCGCACCCAAAATTAATAGACCAATTAAAAAGCTCTGCTCAGCAGCAACTCACAGTCAGATCAAAAACCACACAACACCAAAACCAGCAATAAGCACCACTCTAGATAGACAAAAAATGTCTAGTGATGTGCTGTCATGTAGTTGAAAACAATCAACAGCAAAAGTGCCAGAAATTTGAAATGAGACTGAAAGAACCAGGGCTATAAATGGTTCATATATCTAAAAGCATTGATTTCATAGAATCTAGCAGAAAATAAGAAAAATCACAGTACAAACAAACTCACAGAACACAATCCAAAATGAGTAAATCACTTTCTAGTTAGCTGTGGAAACAAGATTCAGGCAAATATCATTAATAAGACATGTTCAACCAGAAGAACAATGAGTTTTAAAAAGATCAAGTGTACTGTCGTTATTAGTAACAATAAGACAATAGTTTAATATCTCAAGCTCCGGTTACAATCAGGAATGCAGAACATGCCTAGTCGTCAAATCATACCACAACAATAAAAGAGAACTACATACAAAAAGGTCAACAATAAACTAACCCAAATCACTGTTACAATGTATGCACCAGAACAACATATTCATGTACACAATACAAACAACTAAAAACACTAGGAAAAGCAAAAGCACTATTCCACCTGGAACACCAATCAGCAAACAGGTACTAAAAGAAAACAAACCTCGGGGACGGAGCCTCTCCACTATCAGCATCATTCTTCCTCCAACTCCTCTCAGTCCTATCTTCACTCATTCTGCCAAAACTCCCTCTTTTGCCAAGAGATCCTTCCCCTCTATCTCTCTCCCCCTTCTCCACTTCCTTCATCTTCATACCCTCCAACTTCTCATCAATCTCTTTCCAATCCTGACCTTTCTCCTTTAAAACCTCCTCCCTCGGCCTTGCATCACCAAAAGGACTCACCCCTTTCGGCTTCGATGCGCCGGACTGAACCTCTTCACTCACAGGCAATGTCCTAGGTTGCAAAACCAACTTAGGCCTCCCTAAGCTTCCCGAATTATTCGAAACATTTCCCAAACCGTCATCCTCCCTCCTTCTACCCCATCTCTCCGAATCCGCTCCGCTTCCCCCATCAACTCCCTCAAAACCTCCTCTAAATGCTCTCCTCTCTCTCCCAAAATCCCCGCCCCCGACACTGCTATATCTGCGAGGTGCCTCGGTGGTGGTAGGGACTGCCTTATTCAATGTCCAATTATCTGATTCATCAGCTTTCGAATGAGAACCGAAAAACCCTGCTCCCCTCTCTCTCCTCTCAAAACCACCCCCCGCAGTCGACTTCTTGGACGCACCCCAGTCGTCGATCTCATCAGCCCGAGAAGGGACCGGCTCCCGGCTCGCATCCCTAAACCACCCTTTCTCGCTACCTTTATCTCTCCTCTCTCTCTCCTCGCCGTAACGGCCAGAGCCGTAATTTTTAAACCCCCCACCGAGGCGGGACCGATCAAGTTCCTCCGCTGTGCGCTGCCGCGGGCCGGTGGGAAGAATCAAGAGATCCTCAGGGGTTAGGCCCTTGGAAGGCTCATAAGCCGAATTGGATTTAGCCGAGCCATAGGATGAGAAATCTGCTAAGGATAGGGTTTGGGGCTTCTTCTTCTTCTGCTTAGTGGCCGCAGCGGCGGAAAGGGAAGGGAAATCGGTGGCGGAAGAGGAATCGGCGGCGGCGGCGGCGACGGTAGTGTCGACTTTGCGCTGCTGGAGAAGTTCGGGTTCGTTCTCTTCGGAGTCTAAAGCCCAAGTGCCGGGTTTGGACCAGGGAGAGACCATTGCCGCCATGATTTGGTGGATCTCTCTCTCTCTCTCTCTATCTATCTATCCCTGCTTGTGTTTCTCTCTGTTGCTATCTGTGAAGGGATTCTACTGCTACGTTTTCGTATGGATTGCGTTTGTTATAAGCGAAGTGCGAAGATAGGATTCTTATACGCGTGTGGAATATCGTTTTTTATCCGACGGTTGTTATTTTACGTCCGTCGGGTCTTTTTGGGGAAAACAATGCATGCCGCGTAAAAGGCCTAAGGTTTTTATTTTTTTTCGACACATCTTTTTGGGTCAAATCTTTTCCGAAATTTTGTTTCAAGATATAAGTTTTCAAAAACATGTAAACGTAAATAGGATATTTGTCGCTCCTTGTTGTAAATTCGGCTAAACTCAGATTTGAACTCATAAAATGCACTTAACACACTCTAAATTCTAATAAATTTCATTTTATTAGAAATATATTTAATTAAATATTAATAAAAACCTAGCCAATTTAATCCAAACCCGTTTTAATCGAGTCTAGGCTAATTTGGAACGAAGGAATATCTACCTCAAATCAAAAGTTAACCACTGATTGGACCATTGCCCTTTTACTTTTAACAACCCATCCCCATATACAAACAGGCCAAATAGGAATAAGCCTTTAGGTTTCAACCGATGTGATTGGACCACTCGAGCTTTATAAACTTTATTAAAAAAAAAAAAAAACCAATGGGGAAAGGATTTTAACTTTAACACTTTCTAAATGTAAATGATATTATAAAATTTTATATGTTCAAGTAGTTAAATGGTTGCTTTTATATATTTATGGTCATGGGTTCAAGTTCTACTAGAATTACTTTTATTTTTTAAATTATATTTATTATTTGTTTTTTAATAAATAATTTTTATTATCTTTTTTTTTCTTATTATAACTAGTAAAATTGAATTTTATTAATAAAAAAATGATAATTAACTAACTAAGTTCTCAATAAACATTATATATTTATTAGTAGCTTTACAATAAATAATAACTATATTCAATATTATAAATGTTTCAATTATATTGCATAAAACATTAATAAATAATAGCGGTTTATATTACTTAAAGTACTAACATTTTCTTTCATTATTAATATTTTTGAAAATAAATTAATATTATTAAATAATCAATTTTCCAATCATTTATATTAAAAAATAATATATGTATATTTTTTATAGCATTACTAATGAAATAATTTTGCAAAGTCAATAAAAAGAAATTATAAAATACTTTATTATTTATATATATTATGTTGTCATTTTCATTCTACTTGTAATTTTTTATTTAAATACTTATGGTTTATTTTTGTTAACAATATGACATATACGAGTTTTATGTCTTGATTTCATATTTTATAAATTGCATGTAGCATTTTTTATACGAAATCCAACGAATTGAGTTGTGAGACCCAACTACAAACAATCAATATCTTCAACCGCCCAAACTTCCAATTTTGGATTAAAAAAAATTACTGACTCGTTGTCTATGGAAACAAAAACAGGTAATATATATATAATAAGAACAAAAAAAAAAGAAATTATTGACCCATTGCCTATAAGAGACAAGAACCAATAATATAAACCGAGTTTGAACCCACAAGATCAAAACTCCGGCTGCTTATTCAAAAAGAACAGATATTAGAAATGACTCTTCAATTGAAAAATTCGTCAATCTTCCTCAACACAACTTTTGATACCCTATTTATAAAGTTCCAAGGCTAATTAATGAAAAAAAAAAAAAAAAACTATCCACATTCCCATTAACAACCCACTACCAAAGAAAATTAAATGTGCTCTTAACTATACTAATAATTATTTTGTGATGTAAGCAATGGCCTCAATTATCTTCTAGAATTCCTAATTACTGCAATGGCTGATTTGGGCTCCATTTTCTTAGGCTTGTATGACATTAATGAATTTGGGATTGGCCCAACTCAATGTCTCCAAATTCATTTCAGATTTGACTTCATTTTCAAAAATGATCTTCACAAAGCCTTACTGATGAGGGACAATCTCAAGGTTCGAGTATTGAAAAGGACAAATGCAATCTAAGTGGAATTGAGGAACTACAAATACCCGAAGGGTCAATCACAAGTGCGTGAGCAAAACAGATCAAGCAAGCTATGCAAGGCTTTGTGAAAATCATTTTTTAAAATGAAGTCAAATCTGGAATAAATTTGAGTTCTCCCCAACTCAATGTCTCCGAATTCATTTCAGATTTGACTTCATTTTCAAAAATAATCTTCACAAAGCCTTGTATAGCTTTGTATAGCTTGATTGATCTATTTTGCTCGCACCCTTATAATTGGCCCTTCGGGTATTTGTAGTTCATCAATTCCACTTAGATTGCATTTGTCCTCTTCAATACCCGAACCTTGAGATAGTCCCCCATCAATTTTGGTTAATATATATGCCTAATGAAATGTAAAAAAAAAAATATTCTTTTAACATTTTGCAAAGTGTATCAAATACCCATAATCATTACATAATATAAAAGAAGTATAAATTTACTTTTTTATGTAGTATTAAATTTTATTGAGGACATATTTATTTCTAGATATATATATATATATATATAATATGTATTATAATTATAATGATGAATAAATATTTGTTTATGAATAATTCTATTATTAACCTTAATACTATAAATCTGGCCCCCAGGTAGTACAATTCTACATCCAATCCCATATTAGCGGTTTGTATGATATGTCAGGAATTGGTACGATAACAATGAAGATGTCAAGAGCTTAATTCCTAAGTATTTCTTAGTTCTTTACTCAACTGAAATGACTATAAAATAGCATAATCTGTTTTCTTGAGAAGGTCTGGGGAATTGTCTTTTTGAGGAATAGAGGAGATTGTTGAGCAAGAGTGTTTCAAGGAAAGAGATTAAAACGGCTGTGTGGAGTAATGGAAATAATTAGACCCCAAGAGTAGATGGACTTCATGTGTGCTTCTTCAAGCAGTGCTGGTAGATTGTTGGAGACATAATATGTAAACTTTGATTGCTCTAATCCCCAAATTTCTAGGAGCTAATAAGCTTAAGGATTTCAGGCCTATATGCTTATGCACAATTCTCTAAGATAATAACGAAGGTGCTTGTGAACAAATTGAGGCTAGTGCTAAATGAGCTAATCAGCCCTGAATAATCTGGTTTCACTCTAGAGAGGTTGGCCACAGACAATTTAATAGTGTTTTAGGAACTTCTTCATTCTATGAGGAAAAAGAATGAGAAGCGAAACTAGATGATAGTGAAGCTAGATGTAGAGAAGGCATATGATAGGTTTGAGTGAGACTTTATAAGAAGTGCCTTTCAAGTATTAAACTTCCCTTAACAAGTGGTCAACTTGATAGGATCTTACCTATCCTTGGTGAACTTTGAGATCTTATTAAATAATTCGTCGCTTCCAGCCTTTGCATCAAGTAGAAGCTTAAGGCAAGGCGACCCAATTTTCTTGTATATCTTAATTATTGTTATGGAGATGCTTAGAAAGGTTATACAGTACTACAGTCGGACTGGAAAATGGAAGCCTATCAAGTTTAAAGGCTCGGAGCTCAATCTAACCCAACCTTTTTTCGTTCTTTTGCCGATGATCTCCTTCTCATTGGAGAAGCAAGCATAGAAAATACAAAGATAATGGTGGAGTTTATGGAGATCTCTAGCAAGCTGTCTGGTTCTGGTTAGAAGATTAATCTAGCAAAATCTTGCGTTATGTTATCCAGGAACACAAGTAGAAGTGTGAAAGAGCAAATTGGAGACACTTCATGAAACAATATGAGAAATGACTTGGGAAAATATTTAGGGATACTTGTTAAGAACGATGGGAGACTGCAAAGTTCAAATATGAATTTTATCGCAGAAAAGGCTAAAAGTAAGCTAGCTGGGTGGAAAGCAAGGTTAATAAGAATGAATGGGAGAAATTTAGTGATTTCGGCTACCTTGGAGAGTATTGTCAATTATTACTCTCAAGCTTTTCCCCTCCCAAAGGGTACCATAGAAAGATTGGAAAGAATAAGCAAGGACTTCCGTTCGGGAGAATAAGACAATCAAATGAGAATTCATTGGACAGCGTAGGACAAAATCAAGAATATAGTAAGAGGAAGGAAGGGCTGCAAATAATGGACTTACAGGACAGAAATAGGGCGAATATGATTAAACTAGCCTGGAAGATGAGAAGAAAGGAGTTATTATGGACAAAGTCGATGAAGGCGAAATATAAAGGACGAAAGGAGTTAAAAATTTCATTCTAGAGATGGACTCCTTGAGCATTGTTAACTGGATTTTAAAGAAAAATGTTAATGATTCTTTGTTGCTGCCTGCTGTTGATTATTGCAGAGATAAATTGAAACAGGTGGGATGTTGTGATGTTCGATGAGTTCCTTGTGAGTGCAATAAAGTGGCAGAAGCCTTAGCCAAGCAAGGTATTTTGAGGAAATGTTTATCTCGGAAACTTTGCTTCATGTGTTGCATTTATGTTTTCATTTCATGAATTTTTTTTCATAAAAAAAAAAACTCTAATAAATTGGCAATGTAAATGTAAAAGATATATTGTTTTTAACTTAAAAAAAAATGATGCCAAAGCTTAGATGGTATGCTCGCTCCAAAGTCAAGGTTTAGAGAATTTATTTGCTAATTTTTATATTATCCATTGTCTATTATATTGTATTATAATATATGATTTTAGAAGTTTTATTTAAGGAACACATCCTTTCATGCATTTTTCAATTAGTTATAACTCTTACATAATTTAAGAGAAAACAACACAATTTTTTACATTAAATGATAATTCTAATCTACCTTTTAAAAAATTATAACTTTTTCTAAATAACATATATATATATATATATATATATTAATTATTTAATAGTTACATAATATATTATAGACATACATTATTAATATGTTAATTATGATATCTTTTAAGTAAATTTATTGTTTTTGTCAATATATATATTTTATGCCAAAATCCATGCATACCACAAAGCTTTAATTAATAATATATAAGTTTGAAAGCTTTTTTTTTTAGTACCCTTTCGATATTACTTTTTATTTAATAGTATCTCTTCATTATTAACTTTTAATTATTAATAATTTCTTAAGAACTATGGTAATTTTTCAGTATTACTCCTTTGTTAATATTACTACTCCATTAATAATTTTTCAAAAGTCACCATTATCTATATAATGTTGAATGTTTCCGTTAATCTAGAAAAAAATTAGTATTAACTATAATTTTATAATTTCATAGATTAGAACATGTTTCTATCCACAATCAACAAAAGTTGCTGCCGATTAAGATAAAAACCAAATCGAACCGAAACTTTTAATGATATGTGGTTGGATTGTTTATGGTATACAATCACTCAGTCGATTTTTTTCCCCCCATTAAAATAGAAGAAGAACAAACCGAAAGTTTTTTTTTTTTTAATCGGGTTAATTGATGATTTAAATTGAGAATAATTTTAGGTTTTACAGATTTATTATTTGATTTGGCTACCAAATTAATCTAAATAATATTTTGTATTTGGTTGGAATCGTGAACCAAAATAATCCATGCCGTACAAACCCCTTTCATTTTCATTTTATATTTGATTAGAATATCTAGGTTAAAATAATTAAAAATTGCTTCCTAAAAAGGAAAAGCATAAGTTCTAATTTTTAAAAAAAAAATAGAAATAAAAAGGTAGAACCCAAAACAAAAAAAAATGAAAAACTTAGATCATTTTATTATTATTATTTTATTAAATATAAATAACTTTCATAACTTTGATCTCGTGAGAATATACTTATGATGCATTAAAGCCTCCTAAACTATGATAAATTAGTTAAAGTTGCATGCTCTATTTATCTTAACAAAAATAATTGTTTTATTTTAAAGATTATCATAATTAATATGTTAATAATGTGTATTCATAATTTAAAGATCATAAGACTACTACTAATTAGTTATATAATAAATATATTTTATATATTATAATTATATATAATTAGTTTAGTTTATATAAAATGGTATGAGATCTTTAATGATTTATAATCTTTCCAATTACAAGAGTACATCATCATATACCAAGAGTTATGTCTTTTTTACATTAAGTCATTTAATGACCGTAACTTTTTTATTAGTATTATCAATTTGCCACTTAAGTTATGAAATCAGTCCAACTTTTAATCTAACTATTAATTTATATACTAATGGTAGATATTTAATATACATGACTGAATAATGAGATTAAATGTTAGATTGGTACCATTAAAATAGTGAATTGAATTGTAGAAAGCCCTTAAAAAGATATAAGTAATAACAATAAAAAAAGTATAAATAACCAAAACATACTATTAAAAAACGTATAAATGACAAATTTATTTTATGATATAATCAGTGAAAGTTGTAGCTATTACCGAATTTTGTTGTTATTAGTCAAAAAAAGTTTTAATGCATAATCTTTTCTAGTGTAATAAAATAAATGTTGGAAACTTAAAAAAGGAAATTAACTTTTGAAGGCCGTGGTGAGATCCAACTCGATTTTGATAAAATTATTCCAATATAAAAGATAATAGGGTAAATTATATTTTTTATATTATATTTTTGTTG
Source organism: Laguncularia racemosa (assembly GCA_037954665.1). Classification (NCBI taxonomy): domain Eukaryota; kingdom Viridiplantae; phylum Streptophyta; class Magnoliopsida; order Myrtales; family Combretaceae; genus Laguncularia; species Laguncularia racemosa. Next base: position 1,948,678 of record JBBMOL010000134.1, read on the forward strand.
TTGGATCATTTAAGTTTACTTTATTTAAATTATTTTAATTTACAATTTAATAATTAAAATTATCTATAGTATTAAAATATCTTATGAGGTCGTTATGAAATTATATATATATATTTTTATAATCTCAACTACTAAATTAAAAAAAAATTAAAGAATACTGTATATTTCAAGAATTTGGACAATCTTAACCATAAATTTTTTAAATTAAAAAAAAATTAAAGATGTAAATCCTCTTATGTTTTACGGTTAGCATACCTAAGTTTTACACCATCAAAACAATGTAAACTCTTAACTCTCGAGTCTCAAAAATGTCATTCGCATGGAGGCCCGCTCCTCGACGCAACGTCTATAAGACGAGGCTCTGCGAGAACTTCACCAGAGAGGGCCTTGTCTTGCCCAAGGGGCATAGATGCCCCTTTGCACATGGCGCTGCTGAATCGAGGAAACTTGCAGTTTACGGATTTAATGGAAATCGTTAAGGGATGATGTTAGTTTGTGGAAATTTTGATGTGAAAAAGTTCGTATCACCTATTTTATGTAAGTGTATGTGTAAATATATAACAATCCTTTTTGGTGATTACAATAGAGGGATTAAGAACAGACTCATTCCAATGCAAAAGTACATTATAAGGATTGTGGCAATTTATAATAATTTTTAAATCAATAAAAGAAAGTTTCCTCAATTCAGCAGCTCCATGTGCAAACTAAATAAAGCCCCCAAACCATGTGGTAAATCGTAGAAGTTAGTGTTGAAAGGCCTTTTGGCCATGAGCCCTAAGGCTTAGCTCGAGCGGTCTTTCAAAAAATCAAATTAGTATGGTAAAAGTTGATAAGATAGATATGCAAAATATATCTAATCTCTAATATATACTTTATCGTATTTTTATGAGATAAGTATAGATATTTTTAAGAAAAATTCACTCACCGTAAATATCTTATTATATCATCTATCACAAATATCTAGTCAATTCATAAGGTAAAACATCTAAAACTCTCACAACGAGTTTCTCTCTCTTAACACCACATATTGTTTGACTTGAGCATTAGAGTCTAAATGATGAAGACAACTTCGACACTAATAGCTCACATTTACACTCTTGTAGGTTGGGTTGCTTCTAAATTAGAGGTTCAACCTAGCCTAACCCTTGCCGCTAGCTCATATTTGCTCTCTTGCAGGTCATGTTGCTTCTAAATTAGAGGTTCAATTCAACCTAACCTTCAAGCAGCAAGAACTACAATCAATAGTTAGTATAACATTTCAAAAAGTTCCAAAATTTTTATTTTAGCATTGTGATAAATCTTGAAATTTCCCCAACCACATCTTGATCAATGTGGTAAGTCATCTTTAATAAAATATTATTTAATAAATTTTTTTATATAGTGATTGTAAGGTATTTTAAAATCTATGCCCTATATACCTTTTTCAATATGAACATAAAATAAGAAGATTTCATATACTTATACCTCCCTCTATGGGAGCAGATTTTGAATATCCGTATGCTTAATATCCAACGAACACCCACCCAATTAACTAGGATATGAGCAAATATATTGTATAATAGGGTTACATACTTACCCTTAATGAGAACTTATATGATGATGGTTGGTGGAAGATGTTCAACAACAACTCCCAATGCTAAAATTTGGATTTTGTTCACAAGGTTTCAAATATAGAGAGGAGTTAATTATAAGAAGCATGAAAAGATTATAAATTATTAATGTTAATTTTAAATTTTTTTTTTTTTTGTTATCTTTTAAATAAATATAGATATATATACAATATTGTAAAAGCAAGTTATCTTTGTTATTATTTGATATCTTTTCTTATAGAGATGTAATATTTTATGTTTATTTTTGCATATTTCCACACTTTACCTTAATTTATTTTTCTTAGCTAACTTATATATAAATTTGTCATATAGCCAATGATCTAGAGATAGATTTATAATCTGAAGATGAAATGGTAAGACGAATCCACTAATGACAATTACAGAAACAAAGAAATTGATATAAGCATATGTAGACGTAGGTTTAACTACTTTGTTTTTTATTTTTTATTTTTCAAATTGTCATTACAATTTTTTTTTTATCAATATAGTATTGAATCTTAGTAAGTACAATTTTTTCTCTATATTTAAGATAAATTTTTCTTGTATATCTATATAGATTTTAACTATTAGAAGTTATTATACAAGAAGTAGAAAGAACATATGATATAAGATCAAAATTAAATAAAGCTAAAATAGAATGTAATGAATGAAACGGTTTCAATTTAAGATCTTCACATTTTATTTGAGATCCAAGTTTTAAATGCACATAAAGCATCATTATTAAAAATTGTAATTCTTTAAAAGCCTAATCTTGCTTATGCACATTATTCCATAAATTGTTCATAACATAATACCATAAAATTAGTAATATTCTATATATATATATATATATATATATAGTAAGAGATTTTATATAACTATTTCATGTTTTATGGTAAGACTAAAAAAGCTATGGTATGAGAAGTGCCTTTTAATTTCTTTCACTTTTTTCTTCATAACACTCATACAATCACTTCACATATATTTTATTGCATGTGTAATGGCTGCAGTTTGTCAAACTGAAAACATTTACATTTTATTATGGCCGAAAAGTTTCTTTTATAATGCATTTATATTAAGTAAATCAGTCATAATTTGTTTTTCTTATTGAGAAGTGAATATATCCATAATATCATAGTCAAACTATTGTTGTATGATTCCCATTGTATAAGTGTGCGAGTACATACAAAAAGAAAAACAATGAAGAAATGTTATTTCATGACTCGCATATCTAGTTAACGAAAGAAAAGAATGAATCAAAATTTGATGAAATTTCCTCATAACATTAAACTAACCTATCAAAATCACCAATGCTCAAGAACAATGGAACAACAAAAGACAAACATGGCTCTAAATCTGTACACAAAAAGCCAATACCACTGCAGGACCTTCCATGGCATTACTGCCAAAGAGATCGAACCCATGGATCTCCAGTAAGCGAAGCTGCTAAGGTAGAATCAACAAATCCAGAGCCAATGAGCTTCCTTCTTGTAACACTGAAGAACTTCTGGAAACAAGGCCACGAAAAATCCCGCGCAGCTACTCCCTGAATGTCCAGGAAAGGAACCCTAAGTCCTCGCAAAGTCCAGTTCTGTATGCCGACCCAAAGTAGCTGTAAGAGGCCGTAACTTGGAATCCCGTATTTCACGGATCATCGATGTTCAACATACTCTGAATTATGCATAACAATTAAAGGTTCATCCTCGACAGTCTTCAGAGGATCTCCACTGGCATACCATGTCACAGTTCCTGGAATTTGTCTGATGGTATAAGCATAAATCATTGACAAAAGGTACGCCTAAAAGCTAGATATCATTTCCTTCTTCAAAGTAATCAAGATTGCAACTAATAGTTTCACCTTTAAGACAACATAACAGCTCTAGTCAAACCCGAATTATGTATTCATTTGCCTTTGAACCAACTAGTGCTACTTTTATGACATAGTTTTCAGATAATTTAGTATAGGGACAGATATCATATGGCAGCACATAATTTTATTTTTTTTCCTTTCTGTTGAAGACACAGCCATTAAATATTGGATATAAGAAAGGATATTATTGTTTTATGTCCCTCTCTTGACTGAAAGGAGAATGCATCTTGAGGTGGGGTGAAGAAGTTCATTGTTTACCAATAGCAAGGGGCTCCTGCTCTCTTGTTACGTGAAGTATGATTGTTCCTGAAAGTACAGTGATGAACCCACATATCTCAGATGCTATGCTGCTTGCAGTTTGACCTGACCAATCCTGCACAAAGTTGACTTATGCCTGATATCCAGTCGATGAAGATAATAACAAATAGATAAACAAGCACAATAGTGTGAAGTATACAATCTACCTTAAACATGATTGCACTTGCTACAATGGTCAGGGTTGTAAACATTACATAGTATACCGGAGAAACAATTGCTGCATTGAAGGTATCAAGTGCCTGTGGAGAACGTGGTAAGCATTAACATGATTGTAGATTAGGTCGTCCAAAAAAAAAGAAAAAGAACATTTTATCAATGAAAGAATATAAATAAAGATGTGATAATTTCTGACTGCACATTACCAACTCTGCCATACTACCACATATGATAATTTGCGCTTTACCAACAAATAATTTGCACTAATCAACATCTAGATCCAAGTGATAAACACAGATAATCTTGCAAGAAAACTGGACTGAAAAATACTCAGGGCAATGATCTCACACTCAAATATGAGGCAAAACAAAATGGAAGCAAAGCAGGTAAGATAGCATGTGCTGAAAGTCCTTCAACCTATACCTATATTAAGAAGGCACACAAAGAATCTGATTATAAATATAAAACATTACAGACTAGAGACAGTTAAACAAAAGAGGTCTATACTGATGCCACATATACAGTCGTCAGTTCTAATTAGTCATACAGGCGAATAAGATTTAGAGCAACAGAAGCACTCAGAGTGGCTTCCAACTCCATACTGGCTAGTTTCAGGCAACAGCCTTTTTTCTGAACCTTTTGCTTCTCTATTTAGATCTCTTTGAATAAAGACTTCCCTGACTAAGAAAGTTGATGTTTTCCAAAGCCTGAACAGTTAGCAATGTGAATCAACATTTACTAGATTTTCAAAGATTTAGTCAACTTAATAAATTTCAGAAGCCAGCAATCTCTAGATCCTTTACACAGCTGATTAAATCAATTGGCATCCATATGACCAGATCTAAGAGCACGATATCATTGAATCTCTCCAAAGATAGAAGTAACCCACCTTGTTGAGGTAGTTTAACTGTGTGATGACGCAGATAGCAGCAGCAGTAAAAAAGAACCAAGTTTGAGGATATGTAATTTGGCTCTCTCCCTCCAAAGTAAGCTTTATTGCTATGCCAATTGCTTTAATGCTCACCACCTACAAGTCATACCCATTAACAGACTGACATGCGGACTGTGGAAAGTACAACAGAGAAGAAACAAAAATGTGGTCAATATAAGACTTTCTGCAGATCATTATGATAGGGAGAGCTTTACCGTGAGTGAGCCCATCGATGAACATATTCCCAAGTAGACCAAGATGTTTGTCTGTCCATAGTGTGGTTCAAAGTGCAAAATTAAGGCTACCACTATAGAAAGCGAAGCAGCAACATAGATAAGAAAGGCTGCACGCAAGGAAAGAACAAAAAGAGTTGGCAATACTGTCGGAGCTACTATTTTTTCAGAGCTGAGAAAATTATGCATGAAACATTAAAGACCTGGTTGAGTTGCAAGTGTCCAGATTTCTCGAACAGAATTCGGAGTGTGCTCTTGAGGCGCATGGAGTACAATGACGACAGATCCAACAATGCAGGCCACACATCCCACTATGCCCATCTTCTGCAGCCGCTCCTTCAAGAAAATATGTGCCAAAAAGGCACTATTTTACACCCAAGGAGACACAAATTGTAAGATACAGTTCGGGGTTCCTTACAAACATAAACAACTGAAGACAAAAGGTAAGCATGCCTTAATATACCTAACTATTATACTCAATGCACCAAGAGGTGTCACCAGGACTGCTGGGGCATAAACATAGGCTACAAAGTTTGCAACCTCTCCGATAATCACTGTTGTCAAGAAGTTCCAAAAGTCTGACTTAGTAAATTTAAGCTGACTCATGATAAAACAAAGAATGCTATATGGGGGACAGTTTCAAGATTGGCACAAAATACATACTTGTGATCATGCCTGCCCACCATAATGGCTCCAGTAAATAAGTATAACCACCAACCCCTACATTAGACACAAAAATAAGATCAAAATCAAACTCAAAATATACAGGGAAAAATATACACGGGCAAGTCCTTAAATGCCTGGATTAGAAAAAGTTCAGAATCAAGGAGTGGCAAGATATGACAAACTTAAAAACAATTTAATTGCTCGTGTTACAACTGCTAGCATCATTAGATGCTTGCTAGGTGATTCAATGGAAGGTAACAACTAACAATTGTTCTATTTCCTGCCAATGCATGACATTACATCAAGATATCCCCTTCCCAAAAATAATAAAGATGCCAGAATGAACCCAAGATAATCAATAGATACAAGATTTTATTTAATGTTAAGACAGATATCTCTTTAACAGCAGCTCTTACTATAATTTAAAGTGGAAGTTCCACGAGGCTGCATCCATGACCCTATATAATATGCCCCAACAAACTGTTCATTTTAAAGAGTAAGGCGCTGATGACTTCTATTTATTGCTCAAAGCAGCAATAACAACTGTCTTGCTTCTATCAATGACCCAACAAACTGGGAATCAGGGACAATAATAAGCTGATGTCACCTACTTTTTAACGCTAGGAAGTTTGATGGAAAATGGAAATGAAAGCAAGGAGGATAAGAGAAAAGGACTTCAAATATATAGAAAGGATTGTAAAGAAAGGAATTAAACAAGATAAGAGAGGGACAAGTCTCTACATCTGATACGTAGGCTCGCTTTTGATGATTCCATGTAAAAGTTGCACTTCTCTCTGGCTCCCTCCATTCCTGTCAACTTTTAAAGATTCCCTTTATTTCCCCTCTCTTCCTTTCTTACTTGAATAGCCAAACATGAGTAAAGAAATTATTTACCTTTATTCCCCCCCTCTTCCTTTCTTACTTGACTAGCCAACCATGAGAAAAGAAATTATTCACCACCATTCTGCTCTAGTTTCTTCCATTTACACCACACATAAAACTCTTATTTAATTAGAGTACCAGTGCAAGGAGATTACCAATACTTTTAGCACATATTATTGAAGAAATCAGAAGTCAACAACAAACAATGACAAAATCAAGGTATGTATATTGCAACATCGTATTCCCCTTTTTTTTTAATATTTGGGGTCCAGGAAATTCTCTAAGCGATAAAAAGCAATCAATGCAAGGAAAACTTTTAATTAATCGAGAATTTTCAATCTAGGCAACAAATTGGTTTTTATGATTAAAGAGGTAAAAGCATTTCCCAGTAACATGGATCATTGGCTGCAATCATCTCATGGTCATCAAACTTTACACATCTGAAGATACCATCCATGAACTTAGTGTTATTGTGCTGTTTTGGGCAATCGAGACCCCTTGATTTTGACATGCAAGTTATGCTTTTTAATTAGGATATATTACCATTGGAAAGAGAGGAAAGAAAAGCTGGTGAATAGCCCATTTAGGAGAGTAACATCTCCAAACTTCTTTGCTATCAAGGATTAATTCAGGAATTTCTTTTTGTGCTTTATATTATTGCAACAGTGTTTCGAATGTTCTGGTGCATGTTCGTATTGTGCTGTATAAACCATATTCAGATGGTGCATGTTTCAATGCTCCCTATGTCCTCGATGTTCTATAATTCCTTCTTATATACATAATTTAGTACAAAGGTTGCTATTCCAGGGTCCCCGACATGCAAATTTTAACTATTATCAATACAATTACTACAATTATCGCAGGCCACAACCATGCATCAGCTATTCCTCTCATTCTCTACAATGACCTGCTCGCACCGAACCTTAAAATTGCACTTAATTCACAATTATAATCAATTATTGCCAGCAACATCTAATCTTTGTCCCAAAATAATCTCATTTTCATCTTGCTCTTCTATACAAACAAAACAGAATAAACTGTGAACCGGTTAATTCAAGCTCTTACTACATAGATAGCCCCACAAACAACCTCGTTCTGACCACTAACAACTTAATAAATTTCAAACAACATAATCAATCTACAATTCGACGACAGACCTGAATAGGAATATTAAAAATTTTCCAGCTCATCATTTTAAGCGATGATCATTAATTTAAAAAGGTGAGAGAGTACGACCTGCGCGAGTACCATTAGCGCCGGCGCGCTTGAGACCTTTCTTCTTCAAGATGAAGCTCGATCCAATGAACACGCTTGACGCCACCGCCAGAATTAAACCCTTGGAGTTATCGGACACCGTCATTTACGTTTCTCTCTCTGTACACGCGCATTAGTGCGAGCGTATCTCCACGCGCCCAAAGTACAGCACGATATAATTAACTAAACCCTACTGTCTCTGTTGTCGATGTCGATTGACTCATCGAGAGCGGGAGAGAACAGAGGCTCGTAGGAGTCTGTGGATGGTTGGGTACTTCGCGGAGTACTGCTAAAAGTGAACGCTGCTTTGCTGGCCGTTCGATTGCCTTTCCAGGTTCGCATTTTTTATTCGATGCTTGTGATGACCATGATGATGCTTGCCGTTAAGATGATGGGGCGGCCTTATAGGACCTTTTATCTAATTATGTCTTGTATGCAGAGACATGGTCACGGGAAGTATTGAGTAATTATTTATAAAATATGACTTTGATGAAACTATTTTACGAATTATCATTCTGAAATTATACATTAAATTTATGATTTAATTATCTTTTAATTTTTATTTAAAAAATAATAAAATTACATATTAAATATGCGAATTCAAAATCACATGTTCAATTTGCAAGTTCTACAACTTGCATATGCAACATGTAAGAGTTCTCTCCAACCTTTAACAAAACTTCTAAATGGCCACCATTACAATTTGAAAAGCCGCCATTAAAATATCTCATTTTCTCTCTCTCTCTCTTCACTTTTTCCATTGTTCGGCCATGCAATCTTCACCGGCTGGCTCACTTGCAATCGCCTCATAGCCAATCAATCCTCCCTAGTTTCAAAAAACATAGTATATGAGTTACATAATGAAAGTTTAAATTGCAATTTCATCAGCCCAAAATGCAAGTAACAATCGTAAGTTTGAACTACGATTTTTATGATGAAAATAGTACACAACTTGAGGGTTCAAATCATGATTTCTACAATATTCTAGGAATTAGTTTTGTTGAAACAATATTTTAAAAATAAATCTGCCCAAAGGGGACAAACTAACTCAATACTCTAGTCATGGGAACTAGACTCGAAATCGATCCTATATGGTCAATTCTAGACCTATATTGGACTTGGAACAAAATAAATAAATATAAAAATAATGAAATAAAATAATATTAAAATTTTAAACTATAGACGTGAAATAGGAGTAATTAATTCTCATTCAAAACACTTAATGTGTTGTCATTAATAATATAAAAATAAATATATCATAAAAGTATATTTAGTTGAATATTTGTAAGTTTTATTAAAAGTAAGTTTTCCTATCTTAATAATGTGGGACTAAAATCTACTTTTGTATTTTGATTTTTTTTAATGTAAATTTTGTCTTAAATTACTAAGATAATAATTTTGTTTAAATGTAATTCTATATAAATAAATGTAAATCCCTTTTGAGTTATCTATAAATGGGGTAAAAACTATTGAAAGAATAGTATTAAAAGAATTGTTAGAAACACTTTAGTATTCCCTTCGGATTTTTTTTTTAGACTATAATTAGTAGGATTTTATAATTCTAGTTGGTCTTTAGTGAATTTCCCTTATATTTCCATTTACGATTTTGAAGATAAAATGCCCATACTTTTACATTGAGGGTTTTTGAAGCCTATCACAGTATATCATGGTTATGTAGTTAGTTCCAAGCCTGGATGCTTATGTCTTGGCAGCGAAGTTGCTGTACTCTTGATTTTATAGTCTTTTTTATTTAAAAAAATTAAATTAAATTAATTTTAATTTAATATATATATATATATATTTAAAAAGCTAATACCAAATTGACTTATAACCCATTGATTCTATGGAACCGGCATGTGAACCTGGCCCATGGTTTTGGTTTCGAGGTGCTTCCACCCCATGTTAGTATCTAAATATGCATACTAATAATCCTTAAATTTTCACCAATGCCCAAGCTTTTATTTCATTTCTAAATTTTCTTGTTGTTTTAGGTTTCTCAAAATTTTACATTTTTAGGATTTTCTCTTTTTTTAATTTTAGTTTTCTGTTTTTTCAATTTTCTCTATTTTTCTTATTTTTTGTTCTTTTCCTCTATTTGCATTTTTTTTGTATTTTCTTGGGCTCTTCACTTATTCTATATATTTTTTTTCAATTTTTTGGTTTTTTTTAATTTCTAATTTTTGTATATTTATAAACACCTTATTTTTATTATTGTAAAAAATAAAATAGAAATCCCTAAGAGATAATAAATTCTTCAAAAAATACAGTATTTTAGGTCAATTTTGATTTTCGAGGTAAAAAGGAGAACTTTTCAAGTCAAGACACATATGCGTTTTTGATAACTTTGAACTTCTAAATTAAAATATTAAATTTTTCAAAAACTTAATATTTTAATCTTAATTCAGTTTAATTATTCTTAAAAGTATAATTTTATGACAATTTAAATCGATCATAATACTTTAATTAGATTTAAACTATTTTATAAATAAATTAGGTTTAATAAAAATTAGACCTGCAATGACCAAAGCTTGAAAACCATCAAATTAGCCTTATTTTAAATTTATTTTCTACATATGTGCATGAGAATGGCCCTAAAAAAAATTATATTTTGAATTTTTTGGACAATCAACCGTTCGACCTCAGTTTTGGCCTACACATGCGAAACTGAATCAGGCTCTATGAAGTTAAGGGCCTGCTTGGCTTTTTTTTTTTTTTTCTATTTAATGTTCCTTTAAATATGTATATTTGTCAAAAATAAAATAATAAAAATAAAAATACTTATATATATCTCTTACAAAATTAAATACTTAACATATTCCTAAAAATTTAAACTTATTTATCAATTACTTTATTTATTTTTATAAAAATACCAATCAATATTCAATTTTCTAATGTATAAAATATATTTTTAAAACCTTTTCTAATAAAAATATGCAAATTTTGTCCTTCTCAATTCTTATTTTCTAATCACCATGTTCATCATAATTAGGAAAACAAGATATAAATAAGATAATTTCTCAAAAATTGAACTTTAAATAGATTTTGATTATATACAAATCAAATACAAATATGATATATATATATATAAAGACAATCCAAACAAGCATTAAATAAAGGTTTTATTTAGACTGTGTGTGTGTGTTTTGGTACCTTATTGAGTCTATTTTGAAACTATTTGAAGTTTAATATTTAGGAAACTATGCTATCTATTTCTTATCTATTTCCATTTCATAGATGAATATGGTGATTGGGGAATAAAAATTAGGAAAAAAATTCACATGTTTTTTAGAGAAAAGGTTTAAAGATATGTTTTATGCATTGCAAATTGAAAACTTAATCGGTATTTCTATTGAAGCGATTAAAGTAAAGGGTAGGTAAACCCAACTTTATAAAGATTTTTATATAATTAATTTTATAAGAAAGGTATATATGTAATTATATTTACATTTTTTTTTTGTATCTTATATGAGAGATGAGAGAATTAAGGATACCCACCAAAAAGGTTAGTCTAATTCATAATGATGTGCCAAAAAATACAACATTTTTGTTACTTGACCAACCATCAGGAGAAGGTATACTAATCAATAAGATTGATGAAATAATAATTAATGTAAAAATAGCTAATTGGAAAGCAATAGTCATGTGTATTGCAAGGTTCCCATAGATGATTGATCGTGTGCAACAAGCGTGCTTCAATTTTAGAAAAGTCTTGATTTAATGACATGTGGAGTGGAGGGATGATTTTAAAGAGAGGCATAAGAGGAGGACCAAGTAAGCTCGAATTCTCAAAGCGCGTGTGTGATAATAGATCAAATTTGATGTTCTTGATGTATTTTTTTATTGTTCTTAATAAAATTATGATTTGTTCTTCTGTAGAATCATTTCAATAGAGTGTCAACGTTTCCCTAAAGCTTGTCCCTAGCTTCAAATGCTCCAAATGAGGAAGAGGAGGCTCGTGTGTGTGTGTGTGTGTTGGCTTCCAATCTCGATTGTTGAATGAAGCTGAGATTGACGGACTAAATGAATTGTTAATGAGTGCCATTGGATCATTTTTAATAATAGATGGCTAAGATTGAAGCTTCCTGTTCTTTATAAAATCCATGGGCTTAGTCAGGTCTGACTCTTTTTAATCTTTATAAGGCTTAGTCCATTATTTGTATAAAAGATGCCCACTTCTCTTTTAAAATGAGTCTAAAGCTTATTATGGCTATATGAACCCCAAATGAACTTGAAAGGATCCCCTTTGAGCTTATGAGACAATAAGGTCGAGAGCAATTCTAGGACTATTAAACCAGATCTCTTAAAAACATACCTTATTGGCCTTAGTTTCCTAATCCTTGTCACTAACCCAAAAAATCAATTTGCTAATTGCCAAAATAACCCTCTATATTTTGCCTTATGGCCAAAAGTTCCTTTTTAGGCATTTCATCGAGTAGATTTCTTCAATTGTTGTAGAGCATGTGCAAGATGTAGAGTCATTGCATTCATCCTTTAGCTCATTTGTATAATTGTTTTTTTCTTTTTTTTTTTTTTGTCAATTAGTTGCAGTAGCATAATATGAAATCTATGTAGTTAATGTGATATTTGACTTTTGGTATGCAATATTCTCCTTTTTTAGTTGTTTCACTGTCCTTAGTATATTAATTGAACATCTATAGTATAATATTGATAATTAAGATATTTACAGTAATTTTTCCTTTCACAAATCTTTATAGGAAGAAATAAATTTTTTTGAGTGCTTACAAAAGGTTGCGGCTTCAATTTTCCCTTAATAAATTTTTTTAGATGATATACTTATGTAGATTTCATTCATTTTGACTTATCAAGCTTTCAATTCAAGTATGATTTTGAATCCAATTTCAGCTTTCATCTTTGGGCTTGTGAAGGAAGAAATACATACATACATACATACATACATTTAAGTGTTGTTAAATATTTCAAGCTCTAATAAATTTTTTGATGAATACTTGATAATTGACTCCTTGAAATCAATTCAACTTATACTTGAATGGGCTTCAAAAATTATCTTGAAAAAATCATTAGACCTCATTCGGTTAGTCGACATCAATGGGCATCTAGATTAACAATACACACACACACACACACACACACACATATATATGTTTGAGTGTTGATGAATATTTCAAGCTCTAATAAATTTGTTGATGAATACTTGATAATTGACTCGTTGAATTTAATTCAACTTATACTTGAATAGGCTTCAAAAATTATCTTGAAAAAAATAATAGACCTCATTTGGCTAGTCAACATCATTGGATATCTAGATTAACTATCTAGAAACCTAAGAGTTAACAGGAATAGCCTAGAAGTAGGATCCCCAATTAAAGTCTATTGACAACAAAAAGTGGTTTAAGGGATTGAGTAATGCAAATCTATATGTTCAGTTATCCCAAAATATGTGGTTTAGTAAGAAAACTCCTAGCTTAAAAGTCAATCTAAAACATCATTTCATGTCATACAATGCCATGGATGCACCAACCAATACATTAATCAAAGATAAGAAGCATAAATATTATCAAATCATTTCAATATTCTACCATGTTAGTATAAAAGTCCAATAAAGGAGTTCACTTAAGTGAAATCCCTTAAGCTTTAACAGAATTCACAATCACACGGTCAACGGAGTAACATAACATTGGCATCTATAAGTAGCATATATTCAAATAAGACAAATTTCTTTAATCGATTTAATAAAATAGCATAATCAATAGCTTCATTCACCCACAACCACTCCACTTAACATAGGTGTATATAGTACTAAAGTCAAACCACTAACCTGGATTATTGGTCAACTTTTGATTGGAACTTTAATTGCTAAACTACTTAGGTCATATTGCCATTTAAGATCATTAGATTAGAAGAATTTTAGTTGGATTAACCATTGCTTACCAATTAGGTCCATATTATATAGCTTAATATTAGTTATTTAAGTAAGAAGCAGTGTATGTACTTGATCAACTCTATCAGAATTAGTATAAACTTATAAAAAATATATACTTTAAAGTTCATTAATGATAAATATTATTTTTTGCATATATCTTATATTTATTGAATTACTCCTAAGCCTCAAAATTAAGAATAATTAGAGATAAATTAGAAAAATGCTAAATTTGACACATAATGGTCTTACATATCATAAGTAATCATATAAAAATTTATGAAGATTTTAGGAGGCTTATAACTATTATTGACAAATTAATCATTAAAACAAGCAATTTCAACATAATTCAGCTTAAATATAGGAAAAAAATTAAAAATATTAAACACGTCCAATTAAATCTAAGAAAATTATATCATGAAGAGGATAGTATGAAAGATTTGCTTGCAAAATTTTAAAACAATAAGAATTGAAGCTTAGAAAAATTCTATAACCTCCAAGCCTCCACCACCACAACAAGGTTGTCGACCATCTCAAAGTTGGGCCGATTCCAAAAATCATCTCAGTGTAATTTTTAAGGGCTAACAGCTAGATATGGGAACAGTGAAAAGGTCTAAGCTCTATTTAAATACTTCCAGCTGACTTTCAAAAATTAATTAAGAATCGTATAACGACGGTAAAAATTTGGGAAAAAAAAAATAGTGGCTTCCTTACATGATGACACGTGTTTGGTCAAATTTTCATGAACTTTGGATGCATGTGCTATTTTTAATGTTTTTTTTTTTAATTAAAAAGTTGGAACATTCCAACATTATTTTGAAATTTCCAAATATTTTATTAATTATTATTTTTATTGTTTAACTTCCTTGGTCTGTTTTTTTTTTTTTTTTATGTCTTTATGCGTAGTTTTTATCATATTGAACTGATTTGGCAATTATTTAGCATTTTAGTGTTATTTTATGAGATATTTTATCATATTAAAGCATATTTTACTATATTATATATTTAATATTATTATTTACAAAAGATATTTATAGCACTCATGATGATATTTCTAATTTGTTTTTCTTAATTTATTATCGAATGCTTAAGGATAATAAAGTAATTTTACCTCTTTTAGACTATCTAGTAATTTAATATTGGTATCAAGGGCAAAACAATCATTTTCCTTTTCTTGAACCTATTTCTTATATTCTTTGAATCATTATTCCACTTGTTAACTATAATACTACCATTATTATTGTTACTATAATCATTATTGTTGCTATTCTACACAATTCACAATATTGAAGATGTTCCATATCATCACTTCAATTCTACTCTGATTTCTTGGTTACTTGAATCCTACTCGACCTATAGGAGTTCTAAAGTTAGCAGTTTTGGGGGTAGAAGGTATATAATGACTTATACATTGGTGGAAGAGACCACGATTGTTATAATGGAGATGACATTATTAACTATTCATGCTAAAAGAATTGTTAGAAACACTTTAGTATTCCCTTCGGATTTTTTTTTTAGACTATAATTAGTAGGATTTTATAATTCTAGTTGGTCTTTAGTGAATTTCCCTTATATTTCCATTTACGATTTTGAAGATAAAATGCCCATACTTTTACATTGAGGGTTTTTGAAGCCTATCACAGTAATCATGGTTATGTAGTTAGTTCCAAGCCTGGATGCTTATGTCTTGGCAGCGAAGTTACTGTACTCTTGATTTTGGGATGCGATACCTTTTAATAGTATTAAATTATAGGTTATAATATCATATTTGATATACATGAATGCATATGAAATAGATTGAAATGGAATCATAACTGATGATTGTATTTAGAAATGTGAAATAAAATATATATAAAGTAGTATTTATAAAAAAATGCCCTTAAGTATTAAATGCTATAATAAGATTAAAAGTTAAATAAATAATTTTAATTAATAATCATTAAAAAGGTTGGAATGAATTCATGAATCATCTGTCTCAAAAGTGGAATCAAATTCCTTTTTAATGGCAAAATCTATGATTATAAGGAATTATGATTTCAGTTTTTAAAAGCATATCCAAACATAAAAAACGAAGCAAAAACTTGAAATTGCAATTCCATTCTACATTCTACATTCATAAAATCCATATAAATCTAGGCCGATGATCTTTAGGAAAAACAGCTAAGCAAAGTGTGCAGAAGCTGGATAAGTAATGAGCTTTCTCGGGGATGCATTTACACTAGGAGATTTTAGTATGTGTTAGTTCCTTTTATTCCGTTTTTGTTGCAATTTCTTTGTATATATAAAATGTTCAGGAGGAATTTGTGTTCCTTGCCTTTCATTTGCTGAAAACCACCAAGATCTTGCTCCAAAGGATTCCATTCCATTTGCTAAAAGATTTTTTTGAGTGGTTTTATAAAAACATGTATTTACTTTTCATTGATAAATGAGAACTAATAAATAAATAAATAAAAATCATACTTTTTTACAATAATCCCATGAATGATTCATTTAATTATTCATTTACCATTTTTTAGCGCTTGTAATACAGATACATCATCGGCTATTAATAACGATTGAAGCACTTGCAAAGAATTAAAGTGAAAACAAGTCTAAATGGAGTGTTTGTATTGATTCAGAGGATGGGGGTAGTTTATAGATAACACCTCGTTTTCAATGATTTTAAACAGTAACATACATACATACATACATACATACATACATATACATATATTATATAATAATATAAATATTTACATAAAAATATATTTTATAATGTATATTTTTGCGTGCTAGCGAACAACCTAGAGAGCAACCCTCTGAGCATATATATTCATTCCTCTCCCCTTCTCTCCTATTACAAATGAGAGCCCCTTTTGTTTGTTCTTCACACAACCCCCCTTCTAGCTCTTCCTCTGTGTGTGCGTGTACTCAATTCAAAGCCCACATCAATACATATGGCTGCGGCTACAAATGCCGACCTTCCTCGACTTAGCTTCTCTTGGCAGGAAATACCAAGCCGATGGGCCCGTTTGGTTCACCGAATCGCCTTTTTAACAGAAATAAGATCTATAGAGAGAGAGAGAGAGAAAGGATTCAAATTTAAATATAAATACATATTATAAAATTGAATATATCTACTATTTACTTTATTTATTTATATTATTATATGTATGTATACATATATTTATATATGTATGTATGTATGTATTTATATCATCATATAATAAGTGTATATATTATTTAGAATGCACGGATTGATATATTATTACCCTAATGATATAACAAACAACTCCTTTATTCCCCTCAAAAATCTCTCTCACAATTTTTAAAACATACATTAGTATAGAGGCCTACTACAACATGAACAAATAGATATCAATCTTAGCTGGCTTAGCTTCTTTTAGCCGGAGATTCCAAGCCTACTTAGAATATATCTATTTATCTATATCATTAAAAATTATTTTTTAGTTTTATTGTTCTGAGTATGCAAATGTATGAGTTTTTAACTTTTATATGTATATTTGTCATATTGGTGATGGTGAATAATGGATTTATGGAATGTTATGATAATTTGTTTGGCAAATTATCATTGAAAGTCTTTTATGTATCTAAATAAGAGATTGTGTTCTTAGTGTCCAGATGTAAGTGATGCTTTAAATAGCCATTTTAACTTTTATATATTAATTTGTTATTGGAGGTAAATATCATATTGGGTATCTAAATTTTATTTATTTTTGTAATTAATCTCATGAAGTTTAAAAGTATTAATTTACTACTTATAAACTTTTCAATAGCATTTATAGTATTTTGATGAGATAGTGAATTGCAAATTATGCGAAGTTTAAGTGGATAATTGCAAAAATGGGTAATGTTTAGGTTACAAATTGACAATTTAAAACTTGAAATAGTTAATTGCAAAAAATGGACAAACTTTAAGTAACAAATGTGACATTTACATGTCATATAGGCGTTGATGAAGAAATAGATTTATGGAGTGCAAAGATGAAATGGACTTACAATGTAGTTTTTTAATTCTCTTTTTATTGATTTAAAAGGTTTATATTTTTCATTTTATTATTTTTATTTTTTCACTATTAAAAATAATTTTCTTTTGATTGTTTATTTTTATTGGTCATACAATCAAATGGTAATATTTACCCCGTTATAATAATTTATATAGCATGCCATAACTTTTTAAGCAAATTTATAGTTTTACTAAAAGGTATACACTTAAATTATTTAAATATGAAAATATTATTTAATCTCTTATTAAGCAATATTAATAAGTAATTTATTGTAAATATATTTCATCTCTTATATCATAAACGCACCTTCGACTAAGATACTGCTTTTCCCTTAAAGAAGCTACACCCTACATTTATGTACAAAATTTTTTATTGTGATTTATATTTTAAACATTTTTTTTTTCGTTTCATAATATGTAAACACCGGTACTTAATTAATTGTTTCATGGATATGAAGGATTTTTCTAGGGGAGAATCATTTAAAAAAAAAAAAAACATGTTCCTTCTATTAATCTAGGTATCTCAATAAAGGTTCTAATATAGTCTTCTAACATATCATAATTTTATAATGCAATATTCAGACATATATTAGATCTTCTATTTCTTGCATTTATATTTCAGTTTTAGGATATTATTTTATTACCAATCTATTATAATCGAGTGGCTTTTTAGTGATTTCTACATCATATGAAGTTTTTTATGATCGTTAAATATTTTATTGTTCAAATTTATCTTTCTATTTAAAATTACAGCAATTTTTTTACCCATATTTAATGAATGATATCGTGTTTATATATTTAATTGCATCTCTCAATTAATACTAATTTTCTTTTCTAATTAAAGTTTCCTTCAGAAGAATTCTCATTTTGTACAATGTTTCAAAAAATATTGAGCAATAATATCTTTATATGTATATGCTTCGGTTTCATTAATATAATTTTATAATTTATATTGATGACGACTAAAATACCAACTATTCAATTTATATATAAACATTGTTGGTGCGTTTTTTGCTAGTATACTGATATATGTATATATACACACACACAACATTATATAGTGTTGATAACGCTTTTTAGACTTGAACACTTTAAACCCGATTCGATCGGCCTAGGCCTACAGTCAAGTTCCAAAGACTAGAATCCAAGCTCCTAGATCCCAATACAAGAACTAGAGATTGGTCTAAATTCCAATGTATAGTCTAACCCAATCTTGAGCTAAGGTTAGTTGTGCTTTCTTGAAAACCAATGAATTTGAAAAGACGCAATTTGTATCGGGAAGTTGAATAAACACGAGACATGAGACAAATCCACCTACCAAGTTGCCTTAACCTTAATGCCTATAAATAGGAGTTGACACCACTTGAATTTGGGTTCAAATCTTAAGCCCTTCACTCTTATTAGCTTATTAGTCTCTCAAAACATGCTTATGCTGAATTAGGTATCAAAGTGGCCATGCCAAAACCATCCTTGGCATCCCTTTAAGCCTAATGTGATCTCTTTTGCAAGTGATTTCCTCTTAGGAGAATTTCCAAGTACAACATTTGGAAATTATAGTGTTGATAGCACTTTTTAGACTTGGACACTTTGAACCCCATTCGATTGGCCTAAGCCTACAGCCGAGTTCCAAAGACTAGAATCCAAGCTCCTAGATCCCATTACAAGAACTAGAGATTGGTCTAAATTCCAATGCATGGTCTAACTTGATCTTGAGCTAAGGTCGATTGTGCTTTCCTGGCAAACCATTGAAGCTAAAAAGACGCAGTTTATATGGGGAAGCTGCATAAACACGTGACATAAGACAAATCCACCTACCGAGCCATTAATGCACCTATCAAGTTGCCTTAACCTTAATGCCTATAAATAGGAGTTGACACCATTTTGATTTGCATTCAAAATCTTAATCCCGTCACTCTTATTAGCTTATTGGTCTCTCAAAACATGCTTTTGCTAAATCAGGTATCGGGTTAGCCATGTTGAAACCGTCATCTACATTCCTTTTGAGTTTGATGTGATCTCTTTTGCAAGTGATTTCCTCTTAAGAGAATTTCCAAGTACAACATTTGGCGTTTTCTCTATGATCTTACTCATAACCATTAACATGTCACTCAAATAAAAAAACCACCAATGCATTGGCAGTGGACCAAACTATCCTTGCCATGATGTCCTAACACCTAAACACAAACCAAATCGATGCCTAACATTTCCTTAAGTTGGAAAATTTGTGTAAAACATTAGTGGCACAAAATGAGGTAACAAAAAATGACAACATGAGATTACAAGCTTGAGATGGAACTAAAACAACTTAGCATTTATGAAGTGCAACAACATTAGGCCACTGCGTGTAATCTCGATTATAAATTGTAGCAATAGTACACCACTACGTGGAATCTCAATTATAAAATATTTAGCATTTATCTCTATATATATTTTTTGTTTTGTTGCATTAGTTTTGTTCATTAAAGATATTCAATCTTAAAAGCTTTCCCCTATGAAATGAAGAAATTGTAAATGTGATGGGCTATTGGATTTGCAGCACTAAAATGGTAGGTCGCATTATTGTCATTGGGAGGTGACCATTTTTTTTTTTTTGAGGTTATTGTCCTATTGTAGATGCACAAGTGAATAGTGGCCTAAATTTACTTGTCATCTTTGCTATTTTTCTTCTATATACTCAAATCTTTGAACAAAGAAATCCACATCATTTCTTATTCTTGTAATGCTCCATTCATTTTACCTATCCCAATTATAGCTACAGAAGCTATTCATTATTCGCTTGCATCTGTTTGAGATGTAGTTATTCTTATAGTAGCATTTGAAGTGTTATCATCACATAATTCAAAAGTGATAAATGTGACTATGTCTGGATGTAACGTCCTGAAACTTAGGACACTACAACTTACCATATGTCCTTGTAGAGTAATGACAAGTTAAGACTGTTAAATATTCTAAATTCACATAATTTGCAATAACTGTTAACCACAATCATAGTAAACCAATTGACATCATCAACAAATGGCTTAACTAAGTCTTTTTTTATAATCCACAAACTACTGCTGCGATTACCCTAATACATCAACATTAATAAGCTAACAACAACATAAATGCTAAACTATTAACATTACTGTCATCCTCCATAAGTAAACATTCTTCCAACAACGTTTTAGGACTTCAAGTGACCTTCCTCGCCTAATCATCATAATAATAATAATAATATTCTACATCATTCCCATCTTGCACATATGTCCCTAGATCCTCATTATATGAAACGTACTTTTCTATACCTGCAATTGAAAAAAAAAATGGTCCCCAAAATATGAGTTAATGCCTAATATGTATAATCCACAAGCATATACACATGATCAAGTATAACTTAAATCATATGTGTAGACACCTCATTTTTGCCCCCCATATAAATTTCCTTTTAATAAATAAATAAAATAATAGTAATAATAAAGGGCCTAGTTTACAAGATAGTAAAGATTAAATGAAAAATAATGAAAAAAATAATAAGTAATAAAAAATAATAATGATAATTTTTTAACAAAATTTAAATAAATATGAGCCTTTAAATTTAGCTCGAAAACCTCAAATCAATAAAAATTAATTAACATCGATAGCTTAAATGCAAATTGATTGCAATAAAATTTGAGAAAAAAGCTTAGCTCAGTTGGTTTAAGTCTAAGCCTTATGAGATGTGGGAAGCCGTTGGTCATGGGTTTAAGTCCCTTACGTAATAGAATGTGGATTTTGAATTTTTTTTCCCTTTAGGATAAGTTGCCACGTGGCTACGATTCATTGGCTGGGGAAATTACATGCATTACACACGATCTTCTTCTTCCCCAAGCAAATCCAAACTAAAAAGAAAAAAAAGGAAAAAAAATGTAGAAAACAAAAGAAAAAAAAACGTTCCTATTTGATTTTTTTTTCTTAAACAAACTAATAGATTTATGTGTATCCTAAGGATTTGTATAAAAATTTAGATAAAAAAAAATCTAAATCGGTTAAGTCGGGGGTTATTCCTTCTCATCTAAATTCGATTCAAATCAGAACCAAAGTTTATCAGGGTGGATTTGGCGAAGCCTATAAATATCACTCAATCTCGGATCATCAGAAGGAAGCAAAAAAAAAACCTAGAAAATCTACTCAATTGTTTTCTCTCTCTAAAAAAAAAAAAAAAAAGCCTAGGAACACCCAGCAACCATGCACGACTACCACTGACTCATTCACTAATCACCAAAGACCTCCCTTTGCATTGTTGCAGCTAAACTATCATCGTTAAAGGTTCATACGCATGTGTGCAAGTTGGTTCGCCGGTTCAACATGCCCGAAGAAGTTCAACAACTGCTATTTCAAGAAGTTCCAATTCAATCCGTTCTTCCTATTCGGGTTTGCTGCTTGCACAGGTAAGGTCTAAATTGTAGCATTTCGTTTACATTTTTCAGTCTTGTAATACACGTACAGCTTGAATGATTCCATGTTTGCTTGATAGTTTTATTGACATGGTTGGAGAATACATATATATATGTGTGTGTGCGCGCGTGTATATATATATATATATATATATTACTTGATTAATAAAATAGATTTATTAAGGCATGTTAAGTTCAATTATTAGGACAAATTTATAATACAATTTTAAGTTAATAACAATAATTTTACTAATAACATATATTAGTTAATTAACAAAGCAAGTCAATAAGATGGGTTAATAATCTCAGCTTAAGTAGATTTAATTAATAACATTAGCTTAACTACTCAAATAGTTTTGATAGTCTAATTGTTTTGGTTAATTTCATGTAAATTTAATAACATAGGTTTGATTAGTAATAAAAATTAACATATGTTTTTATTAATAATATCAAATTAAGTTTAGTTTACATATTCAAAGCATAATAAAAATACGAATTTTTCATTTAAAGTGTTAGTTATGGTTTGTTTGCTCGAAATTTCTTTGTTTTGATTCGGTAAATTGAGTTTTTTTTTTTTTTTTAATTGGTGATGTTTCAAAGAAAAAAGAAAAAATTAAAAATAAAAAAATAATTAAGAGGGGACCATTGTATAGACTTTAGGTATTGCGGTGTAATTGTTGTCTAAGAACGATTAGGTTCCCAATTAGTTTTTTTTTAATAGTTAGTAATACTTAGTCTATAAATATAAAACTAAAAAATAAAAAAAATGATTTATTACCTTGGATTGGTTTTATTATGAAAAATAACAATAATAAAAAAATATTTTCTCACCTAGAAAAATGATTTTCATAAAATAAAAAACTCCAATTGGCATTTTCAAAAGTTAGGTCTTTAGCCTTTCAAAATTGGGAAATAAAGTTCATGTTTATAATTTTTCTTTAAAAAAAAGATAATATACGTAAACCCGACCTGTTTTCATAATTAAAATTAATTAATTTACTAAAGTTTTATACAAACAAGACTACATCAGTATGATCCTAATTAGTGTGTATATAGGCACCTACTAGGCAACCACATATAAAATAAAAAAAAAACATTTTATTCTTTTCCAATTTTAATTTACCATATAAACAAATTATCATTTTAAAATTTCAATTTATAATATAAAAACATAAAAACATTTTATCCTATTTCTTAGTTCAATTTTAATTAAAGCAAAAATATAGAAGCTTTATTATCTTTTATTTTTAAATAAGAATAGAAAATCCATTTGTAATAAAAAAATGATTAAAAATTTTTCATGTTGCTTTGATTTATTTCCTACTCTATATGAAAAATATTATGTTTTGCACATGTGATGGTGAAAGGAATTGATAAGAATTTTTTAATTCATTTTCTTGGAAAAGATAACAAGTGGTAACCATTTAGGTTTTAATAAGATAGCCCCGAGTCCAGATTTTCTAGTTAATATTTTTTTCAAAATTTGTTTAGAAAAATTCTTAGATCAGTAGTTAATTAAGGTTAATCCACCTCATTAAACTTAATTTATCTTATTTTCCAACTTAGGATGGTGACGATTCCCATTTTTCTTAAAATAATTAAAAATATAGTTTTTTCTTAATTTTACTGTTGAATAACTTATATTAAGTAGGCTAGACTTAATATGGGTTAAATTAAGGAAAAAGTCAAAATCAAGCTTGACAATATGCGCAAATGCAATAATTAAAAAAAAAAAATCAAACAACCAATTACTATCTTATTTAGTCCTCAAGTAATAAAGGGGTACTTATTATCCCACCATATAATATAATATAATATAATATAATATTGAGAACTACCATGATGGACCCCAACACACATGAGTCCTTAAATCCACCTAATCATTTCAATATGTAACTCCATTATGAACATCGCCACATACTGGTCAATGGGTGCTTTCTAAAGTTTTACCACTATAGGTCCTTAGACTAAGTCAAGTACAATGAACAAACAACTTAATCAAATCCAATGTACCATTAATTCTGTTTCCTTAACTAACTTAACAAGTACATGCAATATTACACATACCTGAACGAGCAGTTTCAAACACAACTTTTCTTTACTTAATTGTTACACTAGAACCTAACAATGTATAGAACAATTAATCTTAGTTCTAACCTAGAGTATCGTCTAAATTATTTGATTTTGTTATCTAATTATTATTGGATCCTTTCTCTTACTTTAGTAAAGTTACTAGGGTTGTATTAAGGATAAAGAAAATCAAGAAATAAGAATAGAAAACAGTTTAAGAAATATTTTCAAGGAACACGGTCATATATTAGGCCATGTACATGATCACAATAGGAATCACAACAATGTACTCTAGCCATATACCCTTCTATACACTCTTACCCCTTTACACGTCTAAATACATGGGTCGATTACTTGGTCATGTACAAGTACATGGGCAAGTATCTAACCGTGAACCTCCCAACTCCCTTTTCCTCCTCTAAGCAGCATTGATAGGTACACAAGGCATGTACTTAATTGTATACGCCCCTGTTCTTCTTCAAAACCCCATCCCAAAATCATCAATTTCCATCTCTTTCAACCTTAGATGCGATCCAACACTTTTAAGTCCAAATTCATGGAATTTACAACAAGAAAACACTATATTACTTCAAATTAAACTACTTAATTGTATGGACTATCTTGAAGATCAAAATTTTGTCATAAACCCTCACCATGTTGAGTCATTTTGTATTAAAATTCAAAGAAACCAACCCTAAATCGTATCACATGCATGAAAATGATAAAAATGAATGTTAATTTATATACTTACCGTGCGAGAATTTGCTAAAGTGCCTGATGTAGCAATTGCTTTCTTCTTCTAAGATTTTTCCTTACTCTTAGGGTGTTGTTGCACAAAAAGTAAAAAGGGTTAGAATAACTCGTAATGGTCCTTTTTATAATCTTCTAGCAAATTGACCAAATTGCCCCCTTTATTAAGTTCTTTTTTGTTTTATTTGCTTAACCTTTAGTTTTATTTTTGTATTGTTATTTTTTTTCCTTAGATTTTACATTCTCTCTCCCTTACAAAAACTATTGTCCTTTAAAGTTACCTGAATCTTGGAAGAGGTATAGATACTTATTTCGCATTTCCTCTTCCAGCTCCAAAGTAGCTTCTCTTTTAGTTTGGCTAGCCCATTACACCTTCATATAAGGAATGATTTGTCTTCTCAACACTTGTTGTTTAGTGTCCATGATCTTGATGGGTTACTTTACAATTATGAGAATTGGTTGTACTTCCAATAGCTCTAAGATTGTTACTTTGTTCGGGTTATGCACATACTTTCTTAACATGGACACATGAAAGACATTATGTACTCTAGTTAGATTAGGTGGTGAGGCTAATTGATATGCTATATTGCTAAATCCTCTTTACAATCTCAAAGGGTCCCATATATTTGGGGTTCAACATCCCTCTTACTTTAAACCTGACCGCTCCCTTAGTAGGTGATATTTTCAATAATATCTATTCCTTTTCTTAGAATTCCAAAGGTTGTTGCCTCTTGTTAGTATAACTTTTTTAATGACTCTAAGCTATCTGCATTCTTTGTTTGATCAATTTCACCTTATTAATAGCCTCCTATACCAACTCAAGCCTTAATAATTGTCTTTCCCCCACTTTGTCCCAATGCAACGAGGACCTGTACTTCCTTCCATACAAGGCTTCATATAGAGCCATCTGTATAGTTGCTTGACAGTTATTAACATGGGCTAGTTCCACTAGTTGTAAGTACTCATTCTAATTCTCACCAAAATATAAAACATAGGCCCTTAGCATATCTTTCAAAACATGTACTATTCTTTTTAACTGAAAATTTGTTTAGGGATGAAAAGCAATGCTGAAATTCAATTTGGTCCCTAATGCCCTATGTAAACTTCTTTAAAACCTTCCCATAAACTTGGTATCCTTGTTAGACATTATACTCATCGGAACTTCATGTCGTATCACAATCTCCTTTATATACAACAACATCAGCTTACCCAAGGTATAACTAATGTTAATAGGTAAAAAGTGAGTAGATTTGGTCAATCCGTCCACTATTACCTATATAACATCATGTTTTTCTTTAGTCCTAGGGATGGTAGTTACAAAATCTGTTGTGATGTGCTCCCACTTCCATTTTGGTACAGATAATGTTTATAACTCACTTGCTGGCCTCTGGTGTTTTATCTTAATCTACTGACATGTCAAGCATCTAGAAAAATACTTGGCTACTTCCCATTTTATGTTTCTCCACTAGTAGTGGCATTTCAAATCTTTGTATATCTTGGTACTCCTAAGATATATTGAGTACTAAGAATAATGAGCTTCTTTTAGGATTTCCTTCTTCAATTTTGGATTCTTGGGTACACACTATCTAGTTCAATACCTTAAAAATCCATTTGGGTTAATATTGAACTTAAGAACCTTACCCTACACTAACCTGCTCTTGATCTTTTGAATGCCAACATCTTATACTTAAGCTGTCTTAATTCTATCCACTAGGGTTGGTTAAATGTGTAAACTGGCTATCTTCACTCCAACTTCTTAAGTTAAAATCTCCAATTCTAACCTGTGCATATCATCTAGCAACTTTCGTTGTGAGGTAATTAAAGTGGTTAGATTACCTTGTTTTTTTTTACTGAGGGCATTTACCACCACATTGGCCTTCTCAAAATGGTATTAAATTTTAAGATTGTAGTCCTTAATCAACTCCAACCACCCCTGCTACCTCATATTTAGTTCCCTTTGTGTGAAGATGTACTTTAGACTCTTGTAGTTAGTAAAAATCTTGCATTTTTTTCCCATATAGGTAGCATCTCCATAGTTTTAATGCCAACACTACTACCACTAACTCTAAGTCATGGGTATGGTAATTCACTTCATATGACTTCAATTAAAGAGATGCATAAGCTATAACTCACCCATCTTACATCAATATATAGCCTAGCCTTTAAGATAAAGTGTTACTGTAGATTATGAATTCTTTCTCACTCTTAGGTAATGCTAATATTGGGGCTAACATTAGCTTCTCCTTAAGTTTCTGGAAACTAGCCTCACATTTATCATCCCAATCAAATTTCACCTTATTCTATGTTAATCTGGTGAGGGGAGCTACTAGAATCTCTCTACAAATCGTTTATAATAACCCATTAAACCGAAGAAGATTCTTATGTTTGTCATCATCTTCGATCGGGGCTAGTGTACTACAGCTCTCACCTTTTCTAAGTTTACTTAAATGCCATCTTTTTTAACCACATGGCCAAGAAAGCTACCTATTCAAGCCAAAATTCACAATTTTTGAACTTAACATATAGCTTCTTTGCTTGTAATCTCCTCCAGGAATGTTGAAGTGTACCACCATATTATGACAATAAATGGTGGCATGGTACTTTGACAACTAGTTAACTCCTAAAATTGTATCAAATTCTATCATCTCTATCATCAATAGATCTGCTAGTATTATGTTACCCTCTATCTCTAACTTTACATTCCTGTAAATCTTATTTAAATTCCTTTTTAACTCCTAAGGGAGTACTAACACTCAGATAATCATCAAGGTATTCAAAAACCAAACCACAAACTCGTATAAAAGAATTAGATACACAAGAATGAATGGCTTTAATATTGAATTAAACATAAGCATTACAAGAGTGTACTTAAAGTATACTTGCAATAGTGTTCATATCTAAAAGGTCCTGATGCTACCAGAGTGCAAATACTCTAGCTGGGACCTATCATCTAAGACTATATGTTTGTAATTTCCCAACTTGTACCCTTGCTAGAGGTCTTGCTGTTTGCTAAACTATTTTACCCTCTATCTCTAACTTTACATTCTTGTAAATCCTATTTAAATTCCTTATATCATCAAGATATTCAAAAACCAAACCACAAACATGTATAAAAGAATTAGATACACTAGAATAAATGGCTCAAATATTGAATAAAACATAAGCATTACAATAGTGTACTTAAAGTTTCTTGCCATAGCGTTCATATCTGAAAGGTCCTGATGCTACTAGAGTACAAATACTTTGGTTGGGACCCATCATCTAAGATTATATGTCTGTAATTTCCTAACTTGCACCCTTGCTAGAGGTCTTGTTGTTTGCTAAACTAGGGCTATCTAACTCCTCGCTTGACCACTGGTACAGTAAACTACCTTGTATCTCCTATGCTTACACATATGACAAAAGGCTAGTGGGATAGATCTCTCCTTATAGTTCCTACTGATATGTCTTAGCTTCCTATAGGAGAAGCATGCACCTTTTGGCCATTTGTAGTTCTTCTGCTTACGAGCTTTGTAACATCTAATACATTAGACTGTGGAGGCTACTGAGGGAAGTGCTAAAGACACTAATTAGATATGTAGAGGAGGAGCTATAGTAACTATGGGCTTGCAATGCCATACTTAGGTCCTCTTACCCTTATCCTAAATCACCACACTAGTAGCTAGCCTCTTATGCAAAGCCATTCCTATCTTATGGTCCAGTTGCTCCTTTGTTCCTTTTCTATTTTGCTCCATGAATTTTGCTTGTCCACTACTTCAGCATAAGTAAACAACTAAAAGGATCCAACCTTGTGTTAGAGATTTAGCTCTAAGCTTTTCGTGAATCTCTTGGCTCTTAACTCATCATCCGAACATATCACCTCAAGCATGAACTTAATTAGGCAATTCAGCCGAGCTTTATATTCCTCCACTAATTTGTTCCCCTATTCATAATTTTAGTACGCAGCTTCAATCTTGTCTCAAGTGCTTATAAGGAAAATATTTCTGATAGAACAATTATCAAAATCCCCTCCAGCCCACATATCCTCCTATCAACTTAGGAACCAAGGCCCACTAACTTGTTGTAGCCTCTTTTAGCATAAATGCAGCATAATATACTTTTCTACCTTCTAGAACTTAAAAGGCAACAAATGTCTTCTCCATCTCTTGCATCCAGTTTTCTGCCTTTATTAGGTCATCAATCCTATGGTTGAACTCCTTCATCACTCATACATACCTATCCAAATTGGTTAAATCTCCAATTGCTCTAGTTTGTCGAGCATTCTACATTTGCTATTATTGTACTATTAACCCCACTACATTGTTCACAATCTCTAGGAGTTAGGCAGTTTAGTCTGCAACTTAACCTTGTCTTTCTCGTGTCTACTGACCATGAGGATACCCCTCATCTAGGTTATCTCACTCAGCACCTCTTGATGGTCCTAAACTAATAATTCTTCTTAGAGGTATTCTGCTCAAGATGTAATAAGAAAGAGTAAGCAAAAGAGTTAAATAAGCAATTGAGTCTCTTTTCATAATCTATAAACTGCTAATGTGTTTATCATAATACATCAACATGAATAAGCTAGTGATGGCATAAATGCTAAACTATTAACAGTGCTATCATTCTCTATAAGTAAACATTCTTCTAACAATGTTTTAGAACTTCAAGTGACCTTTATCACCTAATCATCATAATAATAGTAATATTTAATGCCATTCCCTCCTACACATATGTCCTTAAATCCTCATTATATGAAGCATGCTCATCTGTTCCTACAATTGAAAAAAAAAAAAAAATGGTCCCCAAAGGGTGAGTTAATACCTAGTATGTATGATCCATAAGCACATGTGCATGATCAAGCATAACTTAAATTACATGCACCAATGCAACAAACAAACAATCAAATAACTAGTTATTATTTTACTTAGTCCTTAAACAACAAAAGGATATTTATGACCCAATTACACTATATATATATAATACGATATTGGAAACGGCCACAACGAGCCTTAACACCCTAATACCAATGAATCCCTAAATCTACCAAATCATTCTAATATGCGACTCCATTAGGGACACTGCTACATATCGATCAACGGGTACCCTCTAAGATTGTATCACTATGAATCTTTAGGTCAAGCCAAACACAATTAATCAACAACTTAATTAAATTCAATATACCATTATTTCCAATTCCTTAACTAACTTAATAAGTACAGGTGGCACACAAAATTATATATACTTAGAAGAGTAGTCTCAAACACAACTTGTCCTTGCCTAGTTGTTACATTAGAACCTGACAATGTATAGAACAATTAATCTTAGTTCTAGCCTAGAATATTATTCAAGTTATTTGATTTTGCTATCTAATTATTATTGGATCATCTCTCTTACTTTAGTAAAGTTACTAGGGTTGTAGTAAGGTTTTAGGGTTAAAGAAAATCAAGAAATAAGAAAAGAAAACAGTTGAAGAATGTTTTCCAGGAATATGACTATGTATTAAGTTGTGTATAGAATCACAGTAGGGAACATGGCCATGTACTCTGGCCATGTATCCTTCTGTACACTCTTGCCTCTCTACGCAAGTACATGAGCCATGTATTTGGTCGTATATAGGTACACGGGCATGTTCCTAACCACAAATCTCTTAACTCACTTTTTCTTCTCTAAATAGCATGGGTAGATACACGGGGCGTGTACTTGATCATGTACCCCCTTGTTCTTCTTCAAAACCCCTTCTCAAATCATTAATTTCCATCTCTTTCAACCTTAGATGCCATCTAACACTTGTAAGTCCAAATTCATGATATTTACAACACGAAAACACAAGATTACTTCAATTTAAACTACTCATTTGTATGAATTGTTCTGATGATCAAAGTTTTATCCCAAACCCTTACTCACATTGAGTTGTTCTGTAGTACAATTCAAAGAAACCAACCCTAAATTGTATCACATGCATAAAAATGACAAAAAGGAATGTTAATTTGTATACTTACCATACAGGATTTCCCTAGAGCATAGGATGTAGTTGTTGCTTTCCTTTCTTAGGATTTCTGCTTACTCTTTGATACTATTGCATAAAAAGTGAAAATGGTCAAAATAACCCATAGTGGCCCTTTTTATACTCTTCTCGCAAATTGACCAAATTGCTCCCTTTATAAGTCTTTTTTATTTTATCTGTCCTGACCTTTATTTTTATTTTTGTATTATTATTATTTTTTTCTCGGGTTTTACTATGGAGGTACAGGAATTCATCATGATACAATCTAAAATGCTAAAGTTGATACCAGAGGTTGTAGGTGGATAGCTTTTAGCACTCGAGGTAAAAATTTCTAAAGAATTGTGGTTCTGTATTTGGTAGCAATTCATAAATAGATGTTGTATTCCTAAACAAGTTAAAAAGTCAGCAGCCAATTTCCTTTCCCTCTACAGTGTGGAATTAAGGATTTCATTCTAAATTATGGATCGTAAGCAATCAACAGAACATGTTCTTATTGTTATTTCGGGAATCTCTAGCTGAACTGAATTTAAAGTTTCAATCAAGTTTCCAAGTTGAATGCTGTATATATCTGCTATGTGTTCCATGCAAGCAAGTCTGTCACAGAAAAATCTAGGGAGTGCTGAACTATATTTTACTCGAGTTGTTAGTAAAATTCTAAATAAGGTCCGTAGGATGTCCTAAAGCATGGGATAAGAGAAGTCCTTGTATTTGTTCTCTTTGGTAATGCAAATTTGCTGGCTCTTCCTTTTACAATCAGTACATAAAGAGATTAAAAAAGAATTTAAGTATTTAACAAAATTGGCTCTTCTTTATACGTTGCCTTCAAGTTTGTAACCTAGAAATGATATCAATGGAGACTTGCACGTTGCGGGGAATTGTTAGACCACTTGTGGGACGAGTAAACCCGAATTCTTGCTCTGATTGATTGAGCAACTCCTGAAATAAAGGGTGGTTCAAAAAAGATATAGGAAGCAGAAAGCGTTTCCTTTCTAGCTTTCCGACATAAACAGCAATGCACCCTCTTGGTACACATGATTCATTTCTAGATTGTGATTTGAGAACGTGCTTTTCATTGGCATGCAAGGATTGCGGGCGAACACCCATGACTTTGTCTTGAAGTCCAACGAAAACCACTAGAAGTTGTTGCTTAGTTTCTTCTCAATACATTGGCTGAAAATTTTCAAGTCTTGGAAGATTAAATGAAGGCATTCAGGTTTCTTTATCCATGTAAAGGGAATCGTGTGCCAATAAGTGAAGTTCTCCGTTTTGCCTTTTTTTACTGGAAGAAATGGGTGCTGTATTGGTTCTAGGAAATAGTTGTTGAGAAAGTTTAAATGGATCCAATTCAAATGCAATGTTCAGTATCTCTAGGATTTTCTTTATTTGTCATTCACCTACTCTTATCTCTTACTCAACAGCGGGGACCTGCTTCTTGTTTTCAATCACATTCTCTCACGGTATGTATGTATGTATGTACGTGTTCTGTTATACTGTAACATACATTATATACTACATATAAACATATAAGTATATGTGTCTCCTTCTATTGTATTATAGCAAATGTACACCGGGTGTGTTTTGTTATATTAACATACAATATATTCATCCGTACGATAGGTTTCGGGGGGTGGATAGTAAGAATTATAGGAAAGGTTTTAAATACAGATTTTTCGGGAAAATTATTTCCAGATCATAGGTGCAATTAGCTAGATTTATTATTATGATATACTATTAAATTAATTTATGATAGTAATGTGAGTGTATCGGCATATTGGAGAACAAATCTGAATCTTTAAGGTTTAAGCTGAAGAAGAATGACATAATCAATTAGTAGTTTCAAGGTACAAACTAAGCGAATTTTTGCTTGGGTGTGAATTGAAAGACGTCGTTGATGGTCCCCCAAACATTTTTAATCATAGTGAATAACAAGTGTACATCTCTTCCATCCCCTACTCGGGGATCATGCAAGTAGCTAGCATTCTGCTGATGAGTATTTCCTCTGCAAACAAGGTGAAGAACCATTTCTTCCAAAGCTGTCGCAATCCTTAGTAAGATATTAGCAAGAAATAATGCTTCTTCGCCTGCATTGAATTTACACAACGATTTTCATGAGATGTTACCGAAAGCATGAAGGTATCGAACTCTATATGCCATCATTCCTTTCACAGTCGGCGGACATCCCAATCTCCTAGAAGAAAAACAAAGCATCATGACCAGTTTACCATATGTTCTTGTGAAAACATGTTAGGACCATTCAGCACTTAAAAATCTTTAAATCGAAACAACGATGGAGTAATGAAATCTATCCCCTTAGAGCCTTACATCTAATTGTAGATATTCAAGACATGGCGACCTTCTCTAAATTTCCCAAAATTCTTTGCAATCAAAGTTTATGCGACAACTATGCAACGAGGTAGAGACGGAATAGTTTTCAAAATGCATACCGAAGTACAGAAAACTTCGAAGATTATTGCACACTATCAGCATCGGGAAGTCGTATGAAACATTTTGGCCGAGAGATTCTACCATGACCAAACGGCGAAGGTTAGGCGCAGTAATATGCACGGCGTTTAAGTCCAGAAAAGCAGCATTCGTACATGTCTAGAGGTACAAGAGTGGGAAGAGAGAATAGCTCCCGTACCGAGTTATCATCTCCGAATATCGCGCATTTGATGCTTGAAACTTCTGTTAAGGTAGCAGATGAGGAAGTTCACACAGGAATGGTTGGCTTATAAGGTTATGAAGAGTAGGAATAAGATGCTGAACATTATATCGTATTGAAGCACTAATCCAAGAATTGATTAGTGCTAAATGGTCGAGGCTTAGTAAGAGAGAGGTAACAGTCGAGCTCCATAAAGATGAGGAATCACGAAAAGCAAATGCTCTTTCCATGGTATCTGCTAATTGAGCCTTTTTAGCATCAGAGGAATCGATATCGATGATATTAAATTTATGCATACATGTCCCTAAGTACTTCCATTTTCCTGATAACAAGCTCGTCCTTACCGCATCTTTCATTGGAAGTAGAATTAGAATCTTATGCAGACTTGGTTCGGGTAATTCATCCAGCCAAACATGGCCACTCTTTATATATTTAGTGCATACTTTGTAATTCCAAATAATGAATAAGATAAAAATCTTAGTCTAATACTTTTATTTTATACATTATTAATCAAATGCTACCTAAAATTAACATCTAAACTCGAAGGGTCGCTAATAGTTACCATGCCATATCGATTATCTCTCCCAACGCTATTATGCCTTGTTTGGTTAATTTTTTTACAAAGAATTGCCCAAAAGGAGCCCTTGATTGATTAAAAATTCGAAGGAGAACACGACTATCCATCTGTCTAGTAATCATGGTTCTAATAAGCACACAATTTGTAAGACAGGATTAAAAAAGAAAAAGAAAAAGAAAAATCCATGAACGAAAATTAAGAAAATCAATAACCTTTTTATTGTTTGATGAGTTAATTCTTGGGTTCGTGGTCGGTATTGAAAGTAGAAAAGAAAAACTACCTTACAATGGAGGTTGCGTTCTTCTTTCTGATCTGTGTGCGCATTGGCCTGGTCTTGTGAGCTTCTTTTATAAAACAGAACAAATCTCCTTCGCTATCAACCACTGGATTCTTTCCTATTTTATTTCAAACTGGCATGCGATGGACACGTCTGCTTACTTGGTTAGGATTGGGAATTGTGTGCAAAAAACTTTTTCGTGATTTTAATAATTTTTAAATTATTACAGTGATTAATAATAAAATTTAGGATACTTTATAATATTAAATTTAAGAAAAGCATATGAGAAAATTTTGAAACCTGAAAATATGGTTTCCCAAATATGTAAATTGTAATTTTATATTTAATATTATGTTTTTAATGGGTTTTATTATAAATGTGTATATATAATTATAAACGAGAATCACCTATAAATATTTTTTTATATATATAATTTATAAAACTATACCAATGAAATATATACAAAAATTTAGTTAGATTATATATATGCATATGTTTTCAAAAGATAACTTATCTTGATAGAACTGCACACTAATATTAAATTTACTTATATAAACATTATCATATAAAAGTATATAGTAGTTTATATAAGCTATATGAGCTTATTAACTATTGTACTTGAGGGTCTATTCACAATTTAGCATGACCTATATATGGCATTAGGATCAGAATATGTGCCGTTATCTTTGACTATTGGAAACGTGGAAAATTTAGGGTCCTAAACGCCTATATCTTCTTTGATCAATGAGGAAAAGACATATATTAACAAGTCCTAATACATTATTAAAAGGATAAGCTTGTGAGTAGTTTTCAGATGCCTTTTTTTTTGGGGGGGGTAGGTTTTTGATAACTTGCCAATCGATATGATGATATCCTTTCGAAAAAGAAAAATGAACCAAATGCCTTACCTTACCAATCGCGGAGCTGCTCAGTGGTTGACCGGCGTCATCGCATGACCATTTCTTAGAGGTGGTCCTAGAAACCAAGGGAAAAATTCAGTCCTCCCATCAACGAAAAGACATTAACATTTAACTCTCAGCTATGCTTAGACTTGGCCAGAGCCGATCCAAATGATAACCCCGGGAGCCAAGAGCCGGTACATGGGCTGGTTAGGGTTTCGTCCATAGCAAAACTAGATTGAATGGTCCCCTAATAAAATATGAATAATTAATTAAAAAAAAAAAAAAGAGAAAGAAAGCAAACCATGACTATAAATCGATGATTAAGGATGTGCTATAAGTTCAATGTTTTGAAAGTAAACAAGTTTAAATTAACTTACTTGAGTCAAGATGGATGCTATAATGTCTTGACTGAATACCCTCAAGCTCTTGTCTCATAGTTATAACTTTTATTTTTTGAATTAGATATGCAAATTCAAATAATGATGTAAACAGCTCTAAGTTAAATGGATGATTAGATTGTCTCTTAAATTCACATAATCACGTTCGAGAGAGCATTTAGATAAAGAGTTTTAAAAAAGTGAAACTAGAGTCATATTTTGGCTCATAGCTTTCTATTTTGTGCTTTCTTAATGCTCAAAGTGTGAGTGTGCAATTGAATTGTCAAAAAGTGGGCAATTGATGAGACTAAATCAAAGGAGCTTTATTATAGGTACATCTTGAGTGTGTGAATGTGTGTATTAAGTCCTACAAATTCGAGCCAATTCAAAAATCATTGATTTTATGTTTTAAATTTGCATGAGGCTTTGGTTTAAAAATTCTAAAACTAACAAAACTATTTAAACTAAACTAAAAATTTTGAATTTGTTTTCCTTATAAGAAAGCAAGTCATTGTTCTCTTCCAAGGATTCACCCCTGTACATCCCAATAAAATTACTATTCCTCCAAGGTTGTCAAAATCACGATTTTATGTAGAATCGCTAATGGGTCCGTAGAACTAGAACGTAAAAACATAAGTTTCTACAACCTATGTAAAATAACTTCTAAATATTATAAATTTACTTACAATAGTCATTAAAAAATATAATGAATAATAGAAATAAGGAAATTCAGCATTTATTTTAGCCATAAATTATAAATTTGCAATAAAAGTCATAATATAGATAATTAAGCATAAGTTGTATAATATAAATATTTTATTTCTAAAATGATAAATCATGTATAAAGCAAGTTTCACCTAATTATATATACAAAAGTTAAAAGATAATAGATAAAATTTAAAAATCAATTGTGACTTTAAGAAATTACTAATAAATAAAAGTTGATAGCAAAGATATACTATTAGAAAGAAGTAATATTAAAAAATGATAAATAATTACTAACTAAAAGTAAATAATAAAGAATATACTATAATAAGAAAAATCTTTAAAATTATATATTATTAAGTAAATTTTTGCACTATTCGTGATTATTAATTCAAAATATATTTACTTAACAATATCTCATATTTACTTAACTATGAGATATCGAAAAGATAGAAATATAAATACATTTATACCTTTTCTATAAAATTAAAAATCTAAAAAATTCTTATAAAGTTAAAGTTATCCACCCTTTATTTTATTTACTATTACAAAAATATTAATTAAAATAAGAAAAGTTGCAGCAATCAAACATAAGTGCTTTAACACAAACATGATCACAAATAGGAATAAGAAGACTAACAATTGACAAACACAAACACAAAGACTTCAATGCAATGCAACACACTAACAAGAGAGGAGTGATGACTGATGAACATATTGGGATATGACTCATACTCCCCTACGATAGGAAAGCACGTGGGTCCCGCTCCACGCTGAGTGGGCAAGGGTTTGGGGAAGCTACCCTAATGGGGGTCTCAAGGGAGCAGCACCTCCTAAACGCTAGGGGACTTTTAGCAATTAATCCCATATTTGTTTATTAAAAATTTGGGCTTGGGCTCATGAATAGCTATTATTACAAATTTGTTTATCCGGATCTGGATGACTGAAATTTTACTTAGTTGTGCAATATTTTGGAATCGGTGGAAACGTTCAAACTGGCGATTTTGATGATTTTACTGTTCAAAATTGCGATTCTATTACTATTTTACTTCTTTCCAATTTTGTATGTGAGTTAACTAGAAATATGTATTCAAACTCGTAAAATCATTAAATCGTATGAGTTAACTCGCAAGTTTGACAACCTTGTATTCCTCAATTCCTTTACTTCTTACTCTTGCATGTCTCCTCTTATATCGATCTAATTTTCATTCAACAAATCTTATTCTCGATTCCCCCTCACTCCACATAACATAACCTCATTGAGTTTAGTTTCATTCCACTTGTTTTTCTATTTGCCCTGTCACTTTAGTCCTTATCCAAATACTCAACAATCAATAGATTTGGTAGCCTAGCTTGTGGCATTGTTGACCTAACTTCTTTAAATTTACTAACTTTGGAAGCTAACATAAATATTAATCTGTTTTTATTTCATTTTACATTAATATGAATGTTTAAACAAATGATCATGATGGTTCAAAACCATCATGATTATTCATGGTTAAAATGTTATATATATATATATATATATATATCCATGATTGAATAAATTGCTTTCAAGGCTTTAATATAGATTGGAAAATTGTATCAAATGGTGCCATCCCTAGTTCATATAGTTGAAATCATAGCTATAAAAGACATGATCTGTCATTTTTAGTTTAACTCAAGTTTTTGTTAGAGCTATGTAAGTAAAGTAGGTCATGCCGATTGATCCATTTAATTTTTTTTTATTTGATAAAGTGAAATTAAGTTGCATTTAAGGGATAGAAAACTCATCAAAACATAAATATAAATGACTAACTCTTCCGGTGCAGGATATTGCCAAATGCCTTTTTTTTATTTTTTTATTTTTGGCGAGAATTGCCAAATGCCATACTTATATACTGGGAAGAAAAGTGAATGAAGGGCAAACCACAATAATTGAAAAATGGCAATTGTCGGACAATCATTTGACTCTCTTCTCCTACCTTACGTTAGACAGGTAACCACCAGCTACCATCGTATGCCCATCGGCAGCATCAATCCAGCATTGCTTGGGTAATTTTTTGAAAGGTTAATTATAAAATATATCCACACACTTGTGTTACTCTTTTTCAGTTATACAATAATATGAATATGCGAAACGATAAAAGCATTTCTTTTTAGGAAAAAACAAGACTTAAGTATAGGTGTGAGATCCAGTTGATAGTGTTATATGA
Source organism: Laguncularia racemosa (assembly GCA_037954665.1). Classification (NCBI taxonomy): domain Eukaryota; kingdom Viridiplantae; phylum Streptophyta; class Magnoliopsida; order Myrtales; family Combretaceae; genus Laguncularia; species Laguncularia racemosa. The sequence goes on from JBBMOL010000134.1 coordinate 1,987,395, forward strand.
TACTTCACATGATTTTAAAAAAATGACTTAAAAATGTGGAAGAATGACTTCGAAAAGAAGATTGAGAGAACACACAGACAGTTTTTTAAAGACTTGAATACATAAGTAATGGGTGGAGTTTTAAAACATTAACTCTATTGTTTTTAATTACAAGCCTTATGATCTTCGAAAGTGAAAGTTTGGCAACTCGACATTGTTTCTCAAAATCTGAAAATCATAAAATTTAATCATTTACAATGGTCGCCTGAATTATAATAACGGTAAAAGATTGGAATGAATCTTTCTCCTAATAAATCTCTTTACAGACTCTTCTTAAATCGAAGCAATTGACTCTTTATTTCCTACGATTAGCCTAAAGAGTGGAATACAGATTGTCACTGAGCTTGCAACTCAAAATCTTGTAACCCTTTACAGTGGATATGCTTAATAAAATAGAGCAAAAATTCCAACCGTAAGTTTTCAGGCTCAACACCAACTTGTAGACTTAAATTACACAATACCATCGTGTTCAAAGTAAAAGGAAACCCGTATGTCTGCATCAAAAACCTGGGACACCGGGTTGATAGGTTTTTCGGTTCTCTTTGGAAAGTTGTCGAAATAGACCAAAAGACATTAATTATGTGGCAAGCGGGGACAGGACACTACAATACAAACAAAAGCAACAAGCTACGTGGCTACAAATATCTAACAATGGCGTGGTCACGACGATTCCACTTGCCAAATATCGAGGCTAGAAAAAGAGAGGGGTTTAATAATAAAAATCCACACGCTTCTGGTTCTGGACTTCCCGTTCCTGTCCATGTCCGGTAAAAAAAGTTAGAAACCGGGAGCGTGCCCATCGCCCAAACCAACAGCAAAAGTAAAAGGCGTCTGTCTGTCACTTTTTCATATTTATTTCCATGTTCCCATCCAAAAGTTCCTCCTTTACCATGTCCATTGGCTTTATTCAAATTTTTTTTTTCTGCTTCCCTGTCCACTTACAAATACGTGACATTTATTTAGGTAAGTTTTCTACGTTTTAATTAAAATTTTTGTATATTTTAAATGAGTTATACAAGTCTTTTATGTTTGTAAAGTTCCATCAAATAAGTCACCAAATTTAATATTTCTCTTGATTTTTATAAACATAGAGATCTTAGATAATATAATAATATACATGCATAAGTTAAATTTTATTATTAATATAAAGTAGTTAAATACCCATCTATTGAATTTTCATACTACATAAAAAGACTATAAGAAACCAGAACGACGACTTGGACCGGTTTACTCAAGGTCCGAAAGCGTCAAGATGAATGGCCCAATGCCCCAATCTAATGTGCACTTGATAGAACTAGTTTCTAGTAGCCCAGTCGATCTAAGCCAAAATTACACACTTCCTCTTAGAAAAAAACTGATTGGGGGAAAAAAAAAAAAAGGAAAATTCTGTTAGACAAGTGTCCCCCAGATACATTTTTTTTTTTTAAAAAAAAAAGAAAAAAGAGGAAAGTAGCTAGAAGCTAGATTATTTATTTCTTAACAAGCATCCAAAAAACAATATTGAAAAATTTTCTAATTTTCCCTTTCGAGGAGGAGAAAGTAAGTTATTAGATCTAAAATTGCAATACTACAAATAATTGTACTAACCCATTTTGTTTACAATAGAGCTCTACCAAAAGCATAACAAGCAATATCAGACAGTACTACTAATGAACAATTATACTATAAATACCATTACGATAAAAGATAAATGAAGTTCGTTCGACAACCTCGACTATTGGCATTGATAAAATACGATAACCTTTACGCCGAGTTTGGTTAAAAGAAGTAGACGAGAGAACGAAATCAGAAACCAGAACAAGTGAATAATGATAGGCCAAGTTTCTTTCATGAGATTTTTATAGCATCTCAACATCGTAGGACTAAATTTAAAATATATATATATATATATAATTTAAAAAAAAATACAAACTCCACGGTAATACATACAATTTGGGTCCAAAAAGGTAACATCCTCCAAATTCCTTCATTGATTTTCCTTCCCTAGATGGATACTGATGTCATTCTGTCACTTCTATACTTCGCGTTATCATAAATAGAAGAAAAGAGTAGATCACTACAATATCACAGTACTAGCTAAAAACATTTAACAATTCTTAATTAATTAACTTAAATACTAACCTCAAGGCCAAAGTTCAAATGGTATAAGAACATATATATAGTTAAAACCGTAGCTACATAAATAATTTTCTTTTTTTTTAAAAAAAAAAAAAAGAAGTCAAGTCAACACAAGCAAAACAGAAAAGATTAAGACAAACTCTCAGAAAAAAAAAGAGAAGGAAAGAATAAAGAAAGCAAGCCAGAGAATTCACAAGAGTACGATACATGATGATCATCACCATCATGATGACCCCCCTCATTTTATTTCTTAAAGTTAAAAAAGTAGTAGTAGCTCAACTGGATACATCATCGCATGGTCTACATAACCTATCATGGACCATGACCACATCATCATCCATCACAATAACATTAAATAAAAAAAAAGAGAGAAAATCAACAAGGGGATTAAAAATCCCCCCCATAACCCTAAACACGCCAAATTAGAACACTAGACACAACGGATCCACCACCATCACCAGTCTCTAAAAACCAAGCCCTAACCCTAACACTGGATCTAGAGCTGACCACAATCAGCGATCACAACTGGCTTCGAGGTCCTGCCGGAGCTCGATCCGACCTTCTCAACAGCCTTTACAACATCCATTCCATCCACGACCTGTCCAAACACCACGTGCTTTCCATCCAGCCACTCGGTCTTTGCCGTACAGACAAAGAACTGTGAGCCGTTTGTTCCAGGACCGGCATTCGCCATGGAGAGAACACCTGGACCAGTGTGCTTCTTGATGAAGTTCTCATCAGCGAACTTGGATCCGTAGATCGATTCACCACCGGTGCCATTTCCAGCGGTGAAATCACCTCCTTGACACATGAAACCCGGGATGACACGGTGGAAGGCCGATCCCTTGTAGTGGAGTGGCTTGCCGGAGCGGCCGACACCCTTCTCACCAGTGCAGAGAGCACGGAAGTTCTCGGCGGTGCGAGGAGTGGTGTCAGCATAGAGCTCCATAACGATCCGGCCAGCAGGGTTGCCACCGATGGCCATGTCGAAGAAGACCCTAGGGTTCGCCATTAAGAAAGAGAGAGTTTTTCTGTGTTTATTTCCCGAGAAAATGGATAGGGTTTAGCTTGAGAAAATGTGCGGGTTTTGGTGAGATTTGGTCGCGAGTTTAAATAGGGGTTTGAAGGAGTTCATATCTCCCGATATTTATTTTTGGCCGTTGGATTAAGACAAGTGGATGGATCTTAACGGTGAACGGATTAACCATGGTTAGTTAGATTCTAACTGGGGTTAGTCGTGGGATCCGAGGCGAACCGGTCCGGCATATGCAATTGTCACGATCCGGAGTTCATAAATTGTAATTCATAGATTGGCAAAAGTGTGCTAAACGACGTCGTGCCCGTCTTGACCGATGTGTCTAATCAATTTAATATTACAGATATTAAATAATTAGAAATAAGAAAAGATCATGGTTTCATGCTTGTATCCATTGATTTCATTTACTGACTGGGGGGATTCATGTTCATGCATGTGTCCACTTATTGCGAATCTATTTTATTTATTTATGTTTTTTTTTCAAGAATAGAAGAACTTTCATTTTCATCAAACAGAGTTGTTAGATCGTCTTATCTATTGAAAAGTTACATTAACTGAAGTAATATAGAAATATTTGTGGAATTTATTTACTTATACTTTCTTCAAAAACTCTATTTAGTTATAAAAAAAAATATTTATAGTTATATATGTGAAAATAAACTTAGTTAAACTGTTAAATATAACTTTTTATATTTGTCTTATGTCTGTTTAGCTCTCTATCTTTAAAATTTACTTTTATATCTTTCAAAAATGTGTTTTTAATTTTTTTTTAATTGTTTTTTAATAAAATACTAAAATGTACTAAGATTTAAAAAAAAAAATTAGTTAAGGACAAATGATCATATAGAAGTTTAAATGCACTTTTTCAACTTTGAAGTGTAAACCCTCAATTTAAAATATAAGGGGCCTAAAGTATATATAAAATAAATACAAAAGGCATATTTACAATATATTCATAAAATCAAGATGAGATAATATAGTGTAATATTTTCCATGGTGCCATTTTGTGTTATTTAGCCAATGCAAATTATTTTTTTTTTTCATTTTCAATAGGTAAATTACAATTGTTGAGTTAGATTTAATTATTAAATTAATTCTTTTTAATGATTATAATAGAAAATGGAGGGAAGAAGCTGATCTCCATTCTATGTGCCCACGCTAGACTTGATAACCTAAAAACTCTTTGATTTATCTTATGAAAGATTGGATTGTCTAAATTAACCATAAACATGTAATTAGAAATAAACCCAATTTAAGAAATATATATATATATACCCTAGAAATTAAAATATAGGAATTATAGATGAAAAATGAGGAAAACAAGCCAAATCACCACTATAGAGGAGGTAGCTACTTGGGCTAAGACCAATGCATTCAACCAAGGTTATCAAAATCGCGGTTTTATGTAGAATCGCTAAGGGGTCTGTAAAATCATAACGTAGAAACATAAGTTTCTACAACCAATGTAAAATAACTTTCAAATATTATAAATTTACTTACAATAGTTATTAAAAAATATAATGAATAATATAAATAAGGAAATTGAGTATTTACTTTAGCCATAAATTGCAAATTTGCAATAAAAGTCATAATATAGATAATCGAACATAAGTTGTATAATATAGATATTTTATTTCTAAAATGATAAATCATGTATAAAACAAGTTTTACCCAGTTATATATGCAAAAGCTAAAAGATAATAGATAAAATTTAAAAATCAATTGTGACTTTAAGAAATTACTAATAAATAAAAATTGATAACGAAGATATACCATTAGAAAGGAGTAATATTAAAAAATGACAAATAACTACTAACCAAAAGTATATAATAAAGAAGATACTATAACAAGAAAAACTTTCAAAATTATATATTGCTAGGTAAATTTTTGTACTGTTCGTGATTATTAATTCAAAATATATGTACTTAACAATATCTCACATTTACTTAATTATGAGAATGATATATTGAAAAGATAGAAATATAAATACATTTATACATTTCCTATAAAATTAAAAATCTAAAAAATTCTTATAAAGTTAAAGTTATCTACCATTTATTTTATTTACTATTACAAGAATATTAGTTAAAATAAGAAAAGTAGCAGCAATCAAACACGAGTGCTTTAATACGAATATGATCACAAATAGAAACAAGAAGACTAACAGTCGACGAACACAAACATAAAGACTTCAATGCAACGTAAAACACTCATAAGAGAGGAGTGATGACCGACGAATATGTTGAGGTATAACTCATACTCCCCTATGACAAGAAAGCACATGGGTACCGCTCCACGCTAAGCGGGTAGGGGTTTAGGGAAGCTGCCCAGTGGGGGTCTCAAGGGAGCAGCGCCCCCTGGATGCTAGAGGGCTTTTAACAATTAGGCTCATAGTTGTTTATTAAAAGTTTGGGCTTTAGCTATGAATAACTATTATTATATATTTGTTTATTCGAATTTGGATGGTTGAAATTTTACTTAGTTTTGCAATATTGTGGAATCGGTGGAAACGTAGTAAAATTGCGATTTTGACGGTTTTACTGTTCAAAATCGCGATTTTACTACGATTTTACCTTAAAAACGTTTTTATATGCGAGTTGACTAAGAATGTGCTCACCAACTCATAAAATCGTAGAAATGTGTGAGTTAACTCGTGATTTTGACAACCATGCATTTAACCATTATTGCATAGGAGAATTGGCACCATCTTTTAAAAGTCTATAGCTTGCGTATAAGCATAACTTTGATCCAAAACTTCAGATAATTGACTCTTAGCTAATATAATAATCTAAAAATATATAAATAATTTAAACACGTTCCTTAATTAACTTAAGGTTATTTAATATCAAATTATATAAACAAATATATTATATGCATAACTATAAGGATGATTTGGTGAGCTATTATCAAAGTAAGTTTGATCCATAAATATTTAACGAGTCATGTGTAGATTAGTTGTTAGAACAAAATAAGTTAATCATGAACATATAGATATATTAGTTGTGTTTAATGTCAAATCTATAATTTACAATTTTTCAAAAGATAATGGTAGGAATAAGGTATTTCAATAGATGATAAAAGGCAATGTGATTTAGTGTTTTAGACTTGCCTTTTGCTACCCTTCTATTGAGTGTATTGGACTTGTAGTTGTAGCACTTTTCAAAGGCCTTGAAAGATGCACCCAGCAGAATATTGCAAACCTTCAAGTGGATATATTCTCTATTGGTGACAAAATGTCCTTCCACCTCTTTAGTCGAATGAGATATATGGAACGACATATACTAAGGAAGATTCTCCTTGACCTAAAAGGTAGATTTGGTAATGTTTGGAAAGAATAAAACATTATAGCCGATTGGCTTTCCAAAAAAAGGCGAAAATTACACAAAAGGATTTTCACTATGGAAACATTTATTCACTTGATAGAGCCTTTCAAAAATTGTTCAAATGGATATTAGTATAGGAAACTTTCATGTTTCACTTACTTAGTAGAGCTTAATGATTACTTTTGTATAAATAGGCATTGTATTCTTGTACTTTTTCTTTACTTTTATGTTTCAGTAGATTTATATTTTCTATATATCGAGACTTTATTGTCTAAGAGTATACATCTTCCCTTCATAGGTTATAGATTATGATTTTCATTGTAAGGAGATTAATACTCCCTTAGTAATAACATAGTAGGTAACAAGTACTTTGTAATCTTAAAGAAGCAAGGCTTTTATGTCCATTATTTTTCTTGTATTTGTTATTTTTATTAACAAAATTAAGGTTGGCATCCCTCTCCCGTGTAAGGGACTTACCACTAAAAAAAAAAGTCAAGTCTATAATCAATCAAGATTGATGAATCATGGACTAGTAACATAGAGTCATTTTAGATACCAGCCCTATTATTGTGATGTGAGTCTATTATCTTTTTTTAAGCTAGTTGATCTTTAATAATTTCCTTAGTCTCCACCATGATGGTAAGGATTTGTTTACCTTCTATATGTTCATAACTAGTCATGTAGGTATATGTAAACTATGAGTGTAACTCGAGGATATTTTTACTTCATGCGATCCTCAAGTTGTGTTACTTTCTATATTAGTATAACCATTGGTGTGATCATAGCTTACTTATGTTGGTTTGGTTTAGAATAGTTACTTATCAATTCATCACTAACTAGAGTCTAACATATTTTGTTCTTCTTTTTATGTTTGATAAATCACCCCAAAAAAGCCCATGCAGATAGTGTATGGAATAAATGAAATCTTAAGCAATATAAATACATATATATTTGTTTGTTAGGTCTACACTATCCCTGATCAATAGGGTTTAGGGCAATTTAGTCATGACGCCTTAGGTATATCATAGCTATGGCAATAGTTGACCAATCGAGTATATTATGGTATGAGTACATAAAATGTCTTGAAATATTCCAAGTGTTGATTTCATGGAGTAAAGAAGAAAACGAGAATGCTAAATTAGAGCTTTGGATTTACTCATGAAGTGAAAATGATATGTGGTAAGTTGAAGCATCCTATTAGGTTTTAAAAGAATACATCGAGCATCTCCAAGTTCAATAGCTATCTTATATTAGTTCACACCAAGTGGGAGCAACTTGTTCACTTGGTGAGGCTTGATGGAGGCACAAAGATAGCTAACTTCAGGGTGGTATTGGAAATGGCAGCTCCAGCAATGGTGGCTGAAGGGGTTATGAATAAATTAGATAAATGATTTTGGTAGGAGTGGATTGATAGGTAATACATGGTCCATATAATTGGTGATTATTTTGTTTTTCATATAACATAGAAATTTTACTTATAAAAAATACAATTAGATGCAACGAGCCACAAGGAGTAGTGGAATGTCATTTTCCCATCCTCCTAATTTTGAATGGACTGCATAACACATTTTAAGAGAATGACATTAAAAAGTTCTTTCAAAATATTGTTATTTGTAATTAGAAATGCCACTTCTTATAAGGTGGATAGATGTCATTGTTCTACCATTTTATTTTATTTTTTTTAATGTAGGATTGGAAGTGAAATATACGAAACATATGTTTCAAGCTGTATAGAATAGTGAAAATGATAGATCTATATAATTTTATGTTTTATTGTCACACCTTATAAGATGACTTTTGTTTCTAGGTCTTAGCACGAAAGCCTAGGTGAGGATCTCTATTCTCTATGGGGGTTCTTTAAGAGATGACGACTGACCGGTGCTTAGTTAAATTTTCATTTTTCTTTCTACGATTAACGTGCGGGACCTCCCATTCACCCAAATGATTGCCCCGTGCAATCCTCAATTTCGAGAGTGGATATATCCGTCGCTTGACGGCAACTTTATTTATTTTTATTTTTGATTTTAAGTTTTTCTTTTCTTCTCTTTTCTTTTTTTTTTTTATTTTTCCTGTGAATACATGAACAGATCCTACTTTCTTTTATTCTATATTTTTTCTATAAGTTATTCTTCACTCAAAAATCTCTCCAAATTTTAAATTAAAGTAAGCACATGGATGGGAAAACATGCAAAATATGGAAACATCTCCTACGTCATAAGGTAGTTCTCATTTCAATAATGTCTCACTCCCTCATTTTCAAGATCTCCAAAAATTTCTTATTTTAAACCATAATACAAAAAATTTCAATCAACCATATTACTTCAAATCAAAACCTAAAAAATATGACATCATCTTATTCTCAATATGCTCCTTACTCTACTACACTAGAAAACATTCGGATTGAACAGAGTATGATAATAAGCTGAAGGGAGGTGAGAATGAAGTCGAGTCATCAAGCTACTTGGAACTACTTATTTGAATTTAAATTTAGAGGAAAAATAAAAAATAAAAAAAGCATTTTTGTTCAAAGTTTTCCCCTTATTGATTGAGCCCATCATTATTTTTTTAACGGTAATACACCCTAGCCAAAGCAATTCCTTCTCCACATACATCAGTCACCATCAACACTAATCGGTATAGATTCACAATGTTTACAATACTCCATGCAAATAAATTTAGAAGATAGGACTTAGGAGGACAACAAAAATGAAGGAGATCAAGGACATAGAAAGAAATAAGAACACAATGATGACAAAATTTCCATTTATTGCTTGGTCGAGAATTAGTAGACCCAATTGTTGAAAACCGTTGCAAATCTTTTGCAATGAGTACATGAAAACTTTGAGGAAGGGTAAGCCTTTGGGAAGGTCAAAACTTCACATACACAAACATGGCAACAATATGAATCCCAATGTACATCAAGAAAAATATCCTGCTCGTGATGGGGCAAAACATTGTTAGTTATAAACTAATTTATTTAATTACATGTAGCAGGAATTGGGACTCATTATCTAATACTTAATGGCTAAAATTAATGATTGTACGTAAGGGTATTCATAGTTTGATTCGGATCGATTTGGGAGCCGAGTCAAATTGAATGAAATTGTATTTGAAATTGTTCAACTCAAAACCCTAATAAATTGAACTATTTTTAATAGTTCAAGATTTTTAACCACATCATTTCAAATATAGTTCGATTTGGTTCAAAATGCTTTTCAAAATATCTTATTTTAATTAATAATATTCATAGTCATTTGAGCTCTCAACTAAATATTGATATTCATATTGAGGAATATTATGTAAAAACTAATGCCATTTAATATTATATTGCGGTCCTATTGTATGTCAGGTAATAGTGAAGGCATGCAAGTCTGCTTAAGAGATGAAAGACAACATTGAAGGAAAAAGAGTGAATTGTAGAGACTAAAAGTGAGATGAAAGACGATAAAAAAAGAGGAGAGATGGGAAAATAGGATTATAATAAAATATCAAAAGGATTTTAAATTTAAAAAATGTTGTTTATTTTTATTTTTTATAAGAAGCAATTCAGTTTGGCTCAACTTTCTAACTCAAACCGTGAATAGAAAGGAAATATCAAAGAACCACATTTTATGGTTCGATCCAGTTTGATTTAGTTTTTGATTCAATTTAATGAGCAACCCTAATTATATAAATAATATGTCGGCTTGTCACTTTTTTCCTTCAACTCTACCTATAGGTTTCAACTTATATCAATTTTTACATTAAATAATTGTCCTTCAAATTTCTTCCATCAACAATGCTATCGTTGTATTGTTATCAAATCTTATATTTTTTTATTAAATTTAGTAACAGTTGTATATTAAATTTAATATTAGGCATAAATGATTTTCATTATTCATTTTTTTAATGTCTTATTACTATCACAGAAAATTATAAATAATATTGAAAATTTATTAAAAGTAAAAATAATTATAATATGTAACCTATGATAAGTTTAAAAATATTAAAAAAAAATCTCCTTAATAAACTTAAAAAAGAAAATAGAAAAGTGCTTAAAGCCATCTTTAAGGCCTCCACAAAATCTTAGGGCATCATATTAATATTTTAAGGCAAGAGATCCTTTAAGATATTTTAATATTATTTATGAGAAAAAAAAAACCAGAAAGGCATAAAAGCAACCAAAGTTAAGGATGTAAGCGGGACGGATTTGAATCGAGTTCAGCAATCCCATTATCCCTCTCATTCTTTTATGGGGATTCCCAAACCTTATAGGTTTTTTTTTTTTTTTTTATGAAATACTCACTACCCATCCCAAACTCTACAAGGTTCTAATAAGTAACTCGAAACCTGTCCCAAACCCATTATATTTTTTTTTAAAAGAATATTCTATTATTAGTTTAAAATCTTTACTTATTCATTATGATTATTTTTATAAAATATAGCTTATGTTCTTGAAAATAAATAATATTTGCACTTTTAATATATTTAATCATATGTATTTTAATATTATTTAAAAATCTACATATTGATAAATAAAGTTGACAACATAAAGAAAATTAATCATAATAAAATAAAATTACTGAACCAATCATATAACGTAATAAATAACATAAAAAAAAATAAAATATAGTTAACAAGTCTTAATAGAAATAGAAAAATTCTAAACACATATAACAAATGCATTAATCTTATATTTTTGGGAATTCTTACTTGACAATTGACTCTCATAGTCTTCAAATCCCATTTTCTTCATCATCTATTTTTGAACCTATCAAAAGGGGGGAAAAAAAACCCATAAAACACATTAGAGATTAAGTAAATAATAGTTGTTCCATGTATAAAAGAGCTCATTATTGTATAATAAATTTTTTTACCTCTCATCTCATTAGATAACCAACTTTGACTACACATTAATGCTTATATTTTATCAGGATTTAATCTGCTTCTATGTGAGCTAATTACTCGTTCACTAGTACTAAATGCAGACTCAGAAGCAACCGTAAACACTAGTACTAAATAGCCAACATATCTTTAGGTAGTTCTTGTAATGTAGGATATTTAATTCCATTTACTTTCCACCAGCTAAGAATATCAAAATTATCAATCCAAGGTAACACAGCTTCTTCTAAATAGTGATCCAATTTTGACTTGACTTGGCCATCAGTATTAATAGTGCTCAAGAATTGCACCAACCTTGATTTTCTTGAAGAATCGAAAGGAACGGTTTGAGTAGTTGTTAAAGTTTCCACAGAAGAACTACCACTACTATTTAAACCTATAGAAAGCCGAGATCAACCCCTTGATTGATATTCTTGAACTAACTCGTAATAATTGTTTCTAACATTTTGAATATCTACAGATGCATTTACTCCATAAATAGAAGGAAACACAAAATCTACGGCCTTCATCTTAAAACGTAGATCCAAAACAGTACAAACAGCCATAATGATGTGTAAATCACCCCAATATTTTTCAAACTTATCAAATATTTTCTCCGCCATCATTCTAGTATTCACATCTAAAGAGCCTTTCCATTCAACTAATGATTCTTTAATCTCAAAAACCTTTTCAAAATAATAATTTGCTATTGGATATTGGGTACCAGAAAAAATATTAGTTACCTTATAAAAGATTTCCAACTTCTTGCAAATTGCTTCTGCTACCTCCCAATCATCATTGGTGGGAAGACATTTATAATGTCTATTCATAAATTAAACTCTATAAAAAAACTTCTTTGTATCCAATGGCTATCATCAACATGTTATATGTATAGTTCCACCGAGTTTTGCAATCTAAGGCAAGCTTTCTATCATATGAAATATCCAATTGCTTACATGCTTCACTAAATTTCTCTACTCTTGATAGTGTCACCGACCAAAATGCAACACTATCATGGATCTTCTCAATCACACTTTCTATCATGGCCAAACCCTCCTTCACAATTAAGTTTAAAATATGCGCACAACAATACATGTGCAGGACCTTTCCCCAAATAATTAACTCATCTCTTCTTAGTTTTGTGGTCAAAGTTGTAATCATTGCATCATTCGTAGAACAATTATCTATAGTAATTGTAGATAATTTTTTATCTAGTCCCCATCTCATCAACGAGTTAAACAAATAATCGGCAAGCACCTTCTCCCCATTATAAATGCTCATGACTTCCTTTTTCATGGTGTTTTGACTAATATGTTTAAAAAGTGGTTGCATAGTTTCAAGAAAATTCCTGAAATACTCATGCTCAGCTATTGAAATGGGCTATTCATGAACAATTATTGCCTTTGCAAGTCTTTGCCTACAAATATCTTGATTGAAAGTCCAATATCCTTTGTTTAAACAACTCTCATTCTCATTTTGTCGTTTCTCAATGGATAGTAGACATTGCCTTATGTCTTTCTACTTCTTCCTTTGTGTACACTTCTCCAAACGATTACGCAGGTGCTTAGTTCCCTGCTTACTACTTGCTTTTAGTGTTTTGGAACAATGATTGCAGATAGCAACATCCTCCCCATTAACCATTTTTCTCACCATATCATTTTATACAAGAGAAGTCAACTTACGTTTATTGGGATTATTATGTTGATCGGCATTGCTTCCTACTTGAGAACTTATTGTGCTTGTGGGATTTGTTGTTGTTGCTTCCAGTTTAAATCCAAGTAATGGTAATGGATGTTCCTCTTCCTCAACATCAATGGGCATATCGAATTCGTCCATTTCTGTATTATATAAAAGGAAACAAAAACGGAATTCGTCAACTTATCTTTAAAGATGATAGAGATAATAAATTTAACAAGTAAAAGATTGACAAAAATCTTAATAAAGGCTTTTTACGAAAGTTAGCTTGGCGAATTCTTAAAACCCGCTCTCTAACTGAACTTCATGAAAGCATTTATTTGTATGCATTAATTCGCAATGTACCTAATCATAATACATGAGTACGATACTTCTAAATTTACCAAGTGGTTAAATGGTATGATACAAAATAGAAGATGGCAAATACCTTTTAGCAAATTTAGATTTGTAGAAATAATTGCATTTTTCATTATTGTACATTAAATCCCCAAGCTAATAACTAAATTGCTTAGAGATTTCTTAGTAGCCTTAAGACCATGAATACCTACTTTGAGGTTACTATCTGCAAATATTAGCATGGCCATGCACAAGTACATCAAACGATTATGTACTAAGTAACCAACATAACACCTTGTTTACATTTAGGACCAATAGCTAATTTCCACATAACATATTAATGCTTTATAAAAATTCATAATCTTAAGACTAAGGTTGGAATTTTCTATGAATATCAGTACTTTATAATGTTGCATCGATCACTACCATCATGGATAGTCATTACGCATTTTTATCTACACTAACAAAGCCTTAAGAGGGAGTGAGTTCCATTCAAGAATAGTGTCTTAGATTCATGGACCAGCAGGCATATAACAGGGGCTGAGAGATATGTTGATTCATCGTAATAGTTTATGTAATAGAAGAAGTTCATGAGTCAGCATTTCCATAATATAAACGAACTCTTGTTTATTTTCTATCTTTTGGAAAAGACTGAAATTTGAAATCCCAAACTCTTACAAAGCAGCACAGCACACATCGTAACTCAGAAACAACTTGATTTCCAACCTCTCAACTATCAATCCAAACCCAATTAAATTATCAGAACAAAAACTAAAAAAAAAAAAATTTAAATTGAATTGGGAGAGTGAGAGTGAGATCTAAGCTTACGACCACCGAAAAATGAGAGACATTGGACAATGATGAAGACAAAGAAGACAACAAAGGCAACAGAGATGACTAAGACGACGGGGACAACAATTGAGATAATAGAGGTGACGGAGATGACCGAGACAACGGATGGACGGTGACAATGGAGGCGACGGAGATAATCGAGACGATGAAGACAACGATTGAGAGAATGGAGGTGACGGAGGTGACCGAGATGACGAACAGACGAAGACAACGATTCAAACGATGGCAACGAAGGTGATGGAGATGACTGAGACAATGAACACAACGATTGAAACAATGGAGACAATAGAGGCAACGAAGACGACTGAGACGATCAAGAAGACCGAGACGACGGAGATGATCGAGACGACAGAGATAATGACTGAGACGATCGAGATGAATACCACGAGACAACAGACGAGCCGGTTGACGATAGATGATGAGTGACTGATAGCAGCTTGCACAAGAGGAGAAGGGGGAGGTCATGAGGATGAGTGACCAACAATAAATTGTACAATCGAGATTGAGACGATGCGTGATTGATGGGCAACAGCAGCTTGCATAGGAGGACGACGACGACGACGAGATCGAGCTAGACGAGAACAATGAGCGACCAAGGGTTTTATTGTAGCTTTTTTTATTTTTCTTTTTTTAACTATTGTACTCTGTGTGGACGTCCAGACCAGACTTCTTGTACTATTTGAGTGATTGAGCTTGACGAGGGGAAGCATCAAGGGAGTTTGATATTGAGTTGTATAATTATAATTTATAAAATTAGAATGGACGTTCGATTATGGCTTGGTTTGATTTATTTATTTATTTTTATTAAATATACAATAATATTTATTAACTAATATATATATATATATATATGTTAACGAGTTTGGGTTCCCAACGAGTTTAATATTTATCCTATTACCCTTCCCAAACCTTATAAGTTTTTTTTTTTAAAAAAACCATAACCTGTTCCAAACCCTATAGGGTTTTTAATGGGACGGATGGGTCAGGAACCTGACAATGCTAGTTCCACTTACATCCCTAACCAAAGTTGCTCTATGAGAAAAAGCAACCAACTCAACAAAAGTAAGACAAAACAGAAGAATAAAAAAAAGAGGGAATAGGGGGTTTGTGTGTGGGACGGAACCAGCTCCCTATGAAGGTGGGGTGGGGGCGACGGGGTGGTGGTTTTCTGTGTGGAACGGAACCAGCTCTCTACGAAGGATCGATGCTACACTAAGCATCCAAATTTATCCCATAAAGACTCCGTTAAGGTTGTTAACCTAAATCCTTATACTTAGAAATGAAGAGATATAGGATGAGGAGGATATAAAATCTTATTTATACTATATTATGTAAGGTACAAGTTTCTAATATTTAGAATAAAAAATTACTTTATAATACTCTAAGATCATCTTGTACCATATATCTTATAAAGTACCCTGTAGAACTTGTCAATTTTAGCTTCTTCTTTTTTTCTATAAATTTTAAGTTTATATGATATTTAAAAAGTAATTTATACATAAATTATAAATTCTTAATATGCAAAGTTTATGAAACTTAGAACAAAATATGTAAAATTTTAAAAATAATTTTTTAACATTAATTATTTCAAGTTCTATGATTTTACTATTTAGTAATTGCAAAAAAAAAAAGATTAAAAAATAGAAAACCTAAGATTAGAGAGGAAAATTAGGAAGAATAAGGAAAAAAAGAGGAGTGACATTAAGTTTAACCATTTTAGGATCGTTAACTTATGAATTTAGGCTTTTTTTTTCTTTTTTATTAAAACATTTATTACTAAAAAATTATAATATTATAATTTACTATTTGTTTATTAATATTATTTAATAACATTTTATAAGGTAAATACAAAATATCTTGAAACTTATATTCAATAGATTTTAGAGTATAGGTTTTATAGTGGATATAAGGTAGAATGACCATATATCCGTACCTTATCTTATAGAAGTAGGTTTAAAAAAAATTATACTTGAAACCTATCATGTAGTCTTTAATATCAATTGAAAACCTATTCAATCAAGTAGAATATGAGTGAGAACCTTATATAATAGAATTACCTGATCACCCCAACTTATAATAAAGAGTTCAAATAAAAATTATTTAAGAAAGAAAGCCTTTTAAGATACTAATATGACATGTTAAACATCTTAAGAGTCCATTTGTTCCTTTTCTTTTCTTTCTTTCTTTCTTTTTGGTAAATTGCACCAACAACCCTTGAAATATTTTTAAATTGTATGGATTCCCTTTTTTTGTTTTTATGAAAGTCAACACTAAGACCTCCTAAAATAGCCATAGAGTCAACTTTTTTTATGTGTTTTCTATTTATGTGTAATTTTTTGCTAACGTACACAACTCATATAATGTATTTAATTAACAAACATGCTAATTTTTTAGAATATTAAAAAAAAAATCATGGAAAAAAAAAGAAAATGGGAAGAGTATCATGTTCTTATATATATATATATATACTTCCTACTTTTTTTTTTAAATTTTCAATAGTTTTATTGATTCAATATATTATACGTGTTGTTTATATAAACATAAAATTATATATAGACAGTAATTAAAAAAAAGTTACATAATTTTTTTAGGAGGTTTAAGTGTTGACTTTTGAAAAATTAAAGGTTCTATTCAATTTCAAAAATTTTCAAAAGATGTATGTGTAATTTACCATTTTTGAATATGTTTAATATTTTTTTTATTTGTTCAAATCATGTGTTTGTCAATAGGATAACAAAAATGGAAACATAATTACATATAAACTCCTTTTGTAAAATTAAATACCTAATAAAAACTTATGGCATTGGATTTATCTACCCTTTACATTATTTATTTTTATAAAAATACCAATTGAAAATTTCTTTTCTAATACAAAAAATATTTATTTAAAATTATTTTCCTTTTACAAGTACTTAAATTCCTCAATCATCTTTATTGTAATTATGATACAAATTCAAATACCAATGATATCGAGAGATATAGATTAAAAAAAAAAATCTAAATAGGCCACACAAAGGTTTTAAGGATGAAGGATTTAATTTTGGTGCTAATGGCCCTTCATTTCAGGAAAGGGAGCGGCGGTTCATGCGGACAGTGGTAGTGGGCGACAACTGGGGAACAAAAGGGGTTCTCTACAGTATAGTCCCTACTTACCAAACAACGCAGTGTCATATTCCAAAAGAAAATGAAGCTCGAATAAAGCAGTTCTGTTCCTTTGAAAATTAAACGATTAGATGATAATATACAAAATATCAGACCAAGTAGATGATGAATTTTAAAGAGAGATACAAATAGAATCTCATTAGTCATTCAAAGATGAAAGTGACCCGATCTGTGACCTACACCACGAGCCATGTCTTCTTCTTCTTTTTTTTTTTTTTAATTCGTAGTTAGTCATGGATGAAACAGCCGTGAAAGTGAAAGGGATTTAATCTCCATGGTCCAACGTGGAATCTGGGGTAATTATAAGGGCACGTGCATCATGCCAAACCACCGCACTAAAAGTTAAAAAATGTAGAAGAGAGGAAGTAAGAAATATTACCTCTTTTCTCTCCCTATGTACATCATGGAGGACAGCGCAATGTAAATCAATCCTATACTTGAGACTGCTGGAAAAAGTTGCAAATTATATATATATATATATATATATATAACTTTTCCGTTAACATTTTTAATTGTAACATTTATACATATTTATTTATAATATTACTACATATTTTTGAAGACGCAAAAACCACACAATCTCCCTCAATATTATAAATAATAAAATCATTCCACTACTATTCATGAATTCGAGTACGTGTAAGGCTAAACCAAATTGCATGAGGCAATCCAAGTATATAATACATGTCCTATAAAATCGGAGCAGGATGTGCTTTCCATTCCTATTCCATGTTTACTCTCATTGCTCGGCTCTCGTCTGTCACAATGTCAAAAAAGACGAAAAAAGTTGGTAGAAGTAGATCGAGTTAGGAAAATACCATTAAGGGGTTTAAAAAGAGTATTGGGAGGTTTATGAAGTCTTCTCTTCTTCCTTTTTCATCAACTTGGACAAATAACAAGAAGGGATGTGTCCCCTCTAATATTTAATAAAACTTGGCAATTATCTGGTAAAGTTTGCTGACTCCCATTTGGAGGGGGGGGGGGGGGTGGGAAACAATTGAAGAATCAAATCAAATAGGAAAATGAAAATTTTAAAGACCCGCCTGTCACCCTTTTTTTTAAAAAAGAAAAAAATAGGAAAAGAAAACCTATGCTATTGATAAAGTAACCTTATTCCCTATATCTTGGAAAGCAAATTTCTTTCATTTCATTGCCATCCACACATCTAAAAAATTAGAGAACAGTATAGATAAAACTAAATTTGACATTTTAATTACAATTTCCTCTTCATATCTCTCATTCTAATTGATAAATCTAAGTATATTAAAACTAATATCAGTTCAATATGAGACTTCAATATTACTGACCATTTCCTAAGATATTCATGTGCCTTTGCATGTGTAAGATTTAAAATAAATACAGCTAAAAATCTATAAAATGAAAATTCACTAGGCAACAAGTAAAGATCTCAATGGATTTAACGCTTAAAATTTAATGCATACCTGAAGTCTGTAGATGCACCTTTGACGTTCAAGTAAAGGGGACAAGAAATTATCTCCCACATAATTTAGTGACATTAGCAGAATGCATACTACCAGATTACCAAAACCATGGTATCACATTATCAACAGGAAAAGACACCGTGAAATCAGCTATGATACTCATTGATTACCAATTTTTCTTATGAGCACAACTTTTCTTCCAACCACGCTGCCAGAATCTGTTCTCATGAGTTGAGATGAGAAGAACACAATGGCAGGAAGCAAACAGCCTGGACAGTCATGGCAATATCCTGATTTGGTGTTGAATGTCGAATAGAACTAGCACGCTCACATCATCAGCTACAGAACACATCTCATTACATTAAAGAAGAATACACAACATTTACATACTTCAAAACAAAGGGCCATTAACTAGGGTGCCTTCAATCATCAGCTCTGTCACCACTTGAAAAATTTGTGGCAACGATCAGTCTTGACATCCTCAGACCAGTCGAAAACTGGCACATCCAAGTGTGCCATAGAACATCTTGGCTGAAGAAAGGAAGAATTAGCATGGTAACTCCGGATGTTCAATTCTTTGGAGATAACTTTGCCAAATTTAGATGTTTATACTCAAGATAAGCCCTCTGCCTGTAGCAATCCCGGATAAACAAGGGAAATAATCCGTTTTAAGGGAATCAGTGATGCTTTAAGAGAGTCATTTGCTTCAGTTGCTGAAAAAGAAAACAAAAGCGAGCACCTTTTGAGAAAAATGCAATGTATTAACAAGTCCAATAGAGATTCAGTATAAACAATTACCTTTAACAAAAGCTTTAAGTTCCTTGGAGAAATCTTCCATGCGCCCGAGTACAGGTCTTATTCCACATATTTGTAAAACACAGAGTTCCAGGTGTAAAGCCATCTCCATTACTTGTAACAGCAGGAAACAAACATTTTGGATTTCCGGTTGCATTGGCTTGGTCTTATGGGCCTCGCTAAGTTCAGTAACAATTGAAATTGCCTGATCCTAGAATCAGCATGTCAAAGAACAGATCAGAAATGCAAAAGAGAAAGGAAATCCTTTCTGATCAAAACAGCCACACATAGTTATGTTACAAAGGTAACAACATAAAACACTCCATTATCTACTAGCTCTGCCTCACTCTCCACTTTCCAATTTCCATGAATCAAATTTATCTGCCCACTCAAAGACTTCAAACAGCAAAGGATCAGAAATTTATTTTGCTAACCTGCAATCCATGTAAAATCTCAGGCATTGGAAGCTCAGGAAAATGAGCAAGATCAACAAATCCCATATCCTCTGCCCTTTTAGCTGCACCCTTAGCTTGCAGACAGAGAAACTTTAACAAAAGAAATGCAATTCTGTAGATCTGCAAGGCAACAGTATCAGAGAAATGTGTGGGAGAAACTCTTTCTGAGTTCTCATTTATCCGATCTTTGGCAATAAGAGCAGTTATTGTGCTTGAAACGGCAGAGAAGTTAGATTTAGCAGCACAACCAAGTGGCGAGAGGGCAAACCATCCATTTTTGCTGTTTATAAATGATGGCTCCCTGCAGCAGTCAGACTCCACTTTGAGGACAGGAGGACACACGAGAGGGGCATTTCGGCTGGAAGATCCTCCAAGATGTTGACTACCTCTACTAATAAAGGCTAACAAGTGAATACTTTTCTCCCGTAGCTGAGAATCTATTTCTTTCATAGACCTAAGCCATGAATTCCAATTCTTTGCTACCCCACACATTAGCATGAGGGTGTGCTCTGTCCCTTTAAGGGCAGTAAGGGAAGTTTGAGTCTTCTGAGCCCGAGGTCTTTTTCTGTCTTGATCATCTGACGGAAAGTCTGGAGCACCAAGATAAAAAGAAACAAGATAACCTTTCTCTGAAAAGAAGTAGGGTATCTCATTATTTACAATATCAGTGTACAAAGAGCTGTCCCCCAAAGAGTGAAGCATAGCGGCAACAACAGCTAGTCCAAGTCCCCATATATGTTGAGGGTTTTCATATTCAACATTGCCACTTGAGCTAGAAACACTCTTATCATTGTTTATTGCTGAGACTGGCTGCCCTTCAGTTATGGCGGAGAGTAATACTTTAAGAGTAGTAAAGAAGCCTGAATTAAGAAGCATCTCTACTCCTCCTCTCACACGTGCAAGGGTCAAAAAGAACTTCAGTATCGTATGATACGATACAGGTGAACTTTTATCTTGAAGCTTCACAAGAAGATACTGCAAATGGAGATGTTCTTGTATGATTGGGAACCAAGTCTTGGGCATCAAAATATTTCTCAACATCAAGTCCAAAGCAGTAAGAGAGAGGTCACATAGCTCAGGCATTGTAATGCAATGACAAAGAACAGGTAATTGCCCCAGGCACAGATTAGAGAACTCGGCTATCTGTTCAACACTTCCCTCATCAACAAGACTACCCAATCCCCGGGAAGAGCAACTGTATTCTATTATTGAGATAAGTAATGTGAGGGCAAATTTCTGTGTTGTAACTACTGCAGTTGCTAGCCTGATATCACTTAACACTCTGAGGGCGGAACCAAACGTTCTCATAATACTAATACAAGTACGTAAAGAGAGATTTTTCTTTACATTTGTTACAAGATAATTGACAAATTCGGCTTGGGTAGCAAGAAACTCAAAGATATCTTCATGAGCTTCTAGATGTGTGTTTAAGGAATCCAAGGAAGAATGCAAACATTGGCATACATAGTCTATGCAAGACAAAGAAAGTTTATCAGGTATCTTCCTTCCGTTTGTTGTTTCCAAGTCTGGTGACTGCAAAAATAAATACAGAAAACATTGTGAAACTGATTAAAAAAATTTTCCCAAGTGAAATGCAAATGGTTTTCTCTCAACATAAGTCTTGCAATGCTCCAAATATTCGACAAGAGGCCATTTAAATTCCCTTTGCCTTTCAAGTTGCATTATCCTACTTAAGCACTGCAATAATGATAAAATTTCTATACCAAATAAAAAATAATTAAATAAAAATAAAAAATTTCAAATTATGCAAACTTACACCATCCTGATATACAGTTAAAAGAGTCAACAACGCCCTCAATGCACATAGCTTCGAACTTGAGAGCAAGAGCATGGAATTTGACTTCTCGATGCAGTCCAACATTGTTTCTGCAACTGCTTTAGACAATTTCAAGTCTGAATAGTCCCATAAATCTAGTTTGATATCACTACGTACACGTGCTGTGTCATATGAGTAACTTTCTCGTGTGCATTCCAAAAGACAACCAGCAGACCTTCGTTGATAATGGTCCAAAAACTTTGACTCAACCAGGTAAAGGAACAATTCTTTAAATGGTCCAGGACTGATCTTACGACCTTCAAACTCTCCTTGTACTTGGTAATAGAGATCATTGAGTATTAAACTTTGCAATTCCTTTCCCTCGCTGAAAATAAAGTCATGAAGTGCATAGAAGTCAACAGAGTGAAAAGAATAGCAATGCCAAAATTCAAGGAAAAGAGCCCTCGTAAACACATCATAAGTGGGATATGCAAGATGTAGATGATAGAATAATCAAAATTGCTCACATTCAGTCACACCAAAGTCCAGCCTATGCAATAAAATGAATTGAGTAATATTGTCTGTATTATATTTAATGCCTCAGTCAACTCAAATTGTGTAGCTCACATTACATTTAATATCAAGAGCTCTCAAGCCTTATCTCCACTATGTGGGCTAGGCTATATAGATCTTATTCCTCTACTATACTCTCTTATAAACAGTCTTCATTAATATTAACATTTATATCAATTTGCCATGTTTCCTTCCAGATCTTATTTGGTTTCCCTCGCCCCCATTTTATGCTGTTAGTCTTTGAAGTATCACACCACCCAACAGGAGCTCATAAGTCACAGCCAATTTATTTGGAAACTTTGGGAAACTACCTCAACAAAATTACTCTCATCCCTAAAACAGACTAATACTTTCTCAAGGTCACAAAAAGGATTAAAAAGACTAATGGTTAGCCAAAAGGAAAAAGAAGAAGAAGAATAGGAAGCTCATTTTACTAAACATTTTTCTTCAACCAAAAGATGGAATTTCATTTCAAAGGTAGCAAAGGGTACAAACAGGTAACAGAATAATTTACAATAGGACTAAACAAAAATGATCAAAACTCCCCAAAACTTAACAAAAACTCATGTTCTATACCATCATTCTGTAAAAGCCATGAAACTCTCTTTAATAATTAGATAATGTGTTTCCATATCAACAAAAGCTCGTTTCTTAATCTATTTCAATTACCTATCCATCTATTTCTCTCATATTAAACAATCCTAAAAAATGGAAAAAGGAATAGGAGGAAAAAAGTTTCTTCCAGTCTCAAAGTCTACTACACAAGTCCCATGCCTCCAACTCAGTTTTTACTGTCCCCATCCCCGTCCAAACCCCAGCTGATACCCATTGAAAAGAAAAGTTCAACTAATATCCATACCAATTTAGTACATGGACAACGGAAAAGAAGGTAACTAACTGTCTTATCATCTCTTTTTAACAAAAAGGGTCTATCAACCATACAATGACTCCGCTTTTGAAGATTATCCAGAGTTATAATCTTATCCCAGGCTGCCTCCTAAGTGAAAAAGCCAACTTAGCAAGAATCTTGACTTCTAAATGATCTCCATGAAGGCTAATAAGCCTGGACCGTTGATTCATGAAGTTTTGCAAAGTAGTAGATTTTACCAAGGAATTTTTCTTATTAGCTAGACTTGAAACAAGTTTATTGCATTTTCTCTCTTTATGTAGACATTGCACAGAACAACATGTAAAATTGGAGAATTCTTTATATTATTATTCAAATAATATACAAGTTTATATATACATGACCTACACTATAATGAGGAAAGAGAATAATTTAAAAAAGAGAAAGAAATAATACAACTTATTTCTAATATTTACATTTCTATTTTATAACACCCCCCCTCAAGTTGGAACATAGATGTTGATCATGCCTAGCTTGCTACAAAGATAATTAACCCAAGGTCCATATAGAGCCTTTGTAAAGAGATCTCCTAGTTGCTCTCCAGTCTTCACATATCCTGTAGAGATCATATTCTATTGTATTTTTTCTTGAATAAAGTGACAATCAATTTCGATATATTTAGTTCGCTCATGGAACACAGGATTGGATGCAATATGAAGTACAGCTTGATTATCACACCACAACTTTTTTGGCATAGAAACCTTAAGCCCAACCTTAGTCAGTAACTAATATATCCATAACATCTCATAAGTAGATTGAGCCATAGCTTTATATTCTAATTTTGCGTTTGATCTAGATACAATATTGTTTCTTACTCTTCCATGAAATCAAATTTCTACTGAAGAAAACACAATAGCCAATAATGGATTTTTTATCTATTTTATATCCTGCTTAGTCAGCATCTGAAAAACACTTTATATTAGAGTGACCATGATTTTTATACACTATACCTCGTCCAGGAGCACTCTTCAAATAACACAAAATATGTTCCAATGCAGCCCAGTGATGAATTGTTAGAGAAGACATAAACTGACTCACAACACTAACAGAATATGCAATATCAGGACGAGTTATTGTAAGATAGTTCAACTTTCCCATTTCTATATCTCTCAGGATTATCCAATAACTCTCCATCTTTGGTGAGTTGTAAATTAGGTGGCAATGGAGTACTACATGGTTTTGCACCTAACTTTTCTATCAAGATAGAAAAATATCTTTCTTGCTCCTCATCACCTCAACTCCTAAAAAATACTTCAAAGACCCCAAATCCTTAGTGTGGAATTGGCTTTGAAGAAAAGTTTTCAAGGAAGATATTTCCACATCATCACTGCTTGTAATAATGATATCATCCACATACACAACAAGAAGGATAACGCCGAACGAATAGAGTCTATAAAACACTAAATGATCAGGTTTACTCTTGGTTATTTCAAACCTTTCAACTGCCTTACTAAATTTGCTAAACCAAGCTTGAGGACTTTGCTTCAAACCAGATAATGATTTCCAAAGATAACAAACTTTCCCATTCTCCCCCTGAGCAACAAAACCTAGTGGTTGCTTCATATAAACTTCTTCCTGTAGATCACCATATAAAAAAGCATTCTTTATATCTAGCTAATACAATGACCAATCATTAGTAGTTGCCATAGACATGAACAAACGAACAGAGGTTAATTTAGCCACAGGAGAGAAGGTATCAAAATAATCTACACCATATGTCTGGGCATAACCCTTAACAACAAGACGAGCTTAAGGCGAGTAATAGATCCATCAGGATTAACTTTAATTGCAAACACCCATTTACATCCAATAGCCTTTTATTTCTATAGGTAGACTAACTAAATCTCAAGTACCATTAGCATCTAAAGCATTCATCTCCTCTATCATTGCCATACGCCAACTAGGATGAGATGAGGCCTCATTAATAGTTTTAGGAATGGCTATAGTATCAAGAGAGGCAACAAACGAACATGAGGCAGATGATTAGCGATCATATGACACAAATGATGAAATAGGGTAAGTGCATTGTTGTTTACCTTTGCGAAGAGCAATTGGGAGATCAAGATCATTATCTATTGGATTGGATGCTGAAGAAGAGACTGGAGCTGGGCATGTGATAGAAGGATTTTGACATCTAGTATACATATGCAAATTGGTGGACGAGACAACGGTGTGGATTCAACATTTGGGGATTGATAGGTAATGTGGTAAATCAATAAATCATAGGTCTCCCCTTTACTATCAGTAGGCTTAGAGGAAGCAGGAAAGAAAGGATAATGTTTCATAAAGGTGAAATCGGTAGATATAAGAAATTTATTGAGACTAGGACAATAACACAAATAACCTTTTTGTAAACAAGAATAACCTAAGAAAACACATTTCACAGATTTAAGATCAAGTTTGGTGAGATGAGGGCGGACATCTCGAACAAAACATGTATTACCAAATATACGAGGCTCAATGGGGAACAAGGATTTTGTAAGAAAAAGAATACTATAAGGAACTTCACCTTTAAGAATTGATGATGGCATACGGTTAATTAGGAAGCATGTTGTGGACACAGCTTCAACTCAAAAGTATTTAGGAACATGAGTTTGAAATAATAGTGCTCTAGCTGTCTCAAGAAGATGCCTATTCTTTCTTTCAGCCACATCATTTTGAGAAGGTGTATCAACACATGAAGATTGATGAATAATACCATGTTTAGTTATATAATTATTAAATATATCAAATAAATATTCTTTAGTATTGTCACTTCTCAAAATTCGCACCAAAGTGTTAAATTGAGTTTGAATTTCAGCACAAAAGACAGTGAAATAAGAAAACAACTCAGAACGATTTTTCATTAAATAAAACCAAGTCATTCGAGAAAAATCATCAACAAAAGTAACAAAATATCGAGCTCCAATTTTAGATGTAACTGGATAAGGACCCTCAAACATCTGAATATACTAACTTAAAAGTAGTATTAGCTCTTTTATTGACACGAGGAACATAAGACTGACGATGGTGTTTAGCAAATTGACATGACTCACAATCTAAAGATGACACTCTAAAACTGAGGACGTAGCTTTTTCAAGGTAGAGAGAGAAGGATAGCCTAGTTCGCAATGAGCTTCAAAAGGTGTTAAGACATTTGAGCAAGCTCTAGGCTGGAAGACATTTGCTTGAGTATCCAGAACAAAGAAACCTCCTAACACATGTCATTTACTAATAATCTTCTTCGTTAAAAGATCCTGAAATAGATAATAATCAAGAAAAAATAAGACATTACAATTTAAAGCACAAGTGATTTTGCTCACAGAAATTAAATTGAATGAGAAATCTGGTATATTTAAAACAGATGATAAAGAAAGGAATGGAGTAGGTTGAACACTGTCGGACCCTAAAACTAATGATGTAGAACCACCCGCTAAAGTAACTAGGGAAGAGGAGGAGTGTGGTAAAAAAATGTTGAAAAGACTAGAATTACCTGTCATATGATCAGTAGCACTTGAGTCAATGACCCATTTCGAGGTGGAGGAAACTAAGCACTTATTTGGATTACCTGGCTCGACGAGTGTAGTGACAGAATGAGTTGAAGTTTTCAATGTTTCCTGATATTGAAGGAATTTAGCAAATTCCTCTGTAGATATATTAACTGTCTGTTCAAAAGATGGACCATATGGAATAATAGCAGCTGCAATATGAGCTGAGTGAGGCTTCTGAGTTTTTGTTGAGTAGTTTTCTGCAGGTGTGCTTAGTGTGACCGCACTCATGACAATACTAACACTCAACTTCCCCTCAATTTTTACTTCAACTAATTCCTTTGTTATAATTCTAAATAGGGGATCTTCAAGTCCCTAGTTTACTGTTGCGACTAACAAGAGCACTCGAGACTAGAGTAGAAGATATGATAGAAGTGTTTGCTTCTGTTATAAGAACTTTGGTGAAAACCTCATGTAGGGAAGAAATATCAGTACTAGATAAAATATGAGACTTAGCAATCTCAAACTGAAGACTTAGTCCCGCTAAGAAACTCATAATTGCCATCTTCTCCCATTGTGATTACTGTACTTTGATATCAATACTAAATGGCAACAAAACATTTGATTCCTCATATATCTTCTTAAATTTCATAAAATATGCTTGAAGAGATTGATTATTCTGCTCAGGACGATAAAATTCCTTACACACTTCATACATACAAGAGAGATTTCCCTTTCTTGAATATAAAAACTCTAAATATTCCATTAACTCCTTCACATACTCACAATGATTAATCAAACTAATCACCTTGGTATCAATGCAATTTTTTATTTGCAAAAATAACTTAGCATCATTTTTCAACAATTCTTTACGAGTATCATCAGTTGGGGGATCATTAGTAAGATGATCATCTTTAGAAATACTCCACAGGTATATTCTAACAGTCTTACACCAATCTAGATAATTCGAACCATTTAATTTATATTTTATGATTCGAGACATTACCGGAACAACATCAACCATCATTGTATTCTTTTGCTCATCACCCATGTATGCCCAAATTAATAGAAACCACAAAACGGAACTATAGATAAAACTCTATAAGATTCACCAACTTTGCAGATAAAAGTTCTTCACCTGGAGAAACTGAAAATCAACTGACTGATATTTTACCACAAAATCTGAATCAGGAAAGGAAGCAGCATGGACCTCCTGTTTCTATATATCTCTTTGATTAAGTACAGCAATCAACACAAGCAGTATCATACAAAACACGCAAACCAAGGAAGACCCGCAAGATGGAACAACTGAATGACTCACAAAAGGGGAAGAGAAGTGGTTGGAGACACCATAGAAGGTGGTCGGAGGTTGAAAGAGCTTGTCATGCTCCTCCACGCACTAACAAGATGACTCGCGGCATAAGCTTCTAGTGGTGCGTGAGACCCACGTGCTAATCGAAGAACCTTTAGAGTTTATTAACGCACTCGCAATGAGATGATGCACCTCCCCGACATGCGTGCAATGAGATAGCTCTCCTCCTCGAGCGTCTCCAATCTTGTCGTTCACATCACCAAAGAAGCCGTTCAACCCAACAAACCGAAGAACAGGCGAAGGCTGGCAACGCAAGGTCTAATGTGTGTTCATCGAAGGATAAGTCGTCGTCAACGAGTGGTGGTTCAGTCCATACATGATAGATCTTCTACCTCTAAACTCCTTAATCACACACGACCGATTTTTTTTTAGGTTGCTCATTCCAAAAAAAAAAAAAAAAATTAAATCCTAAGGGTTTGCTTTGATACCATGTAAAATTGGAGAATTTTTTATTTTATTATTCAAATAATATACAAGTTTATATATACATGCCTACACTATAAATGAGGAAATGGAATAATTTAAAAAAGAGAGAAAGAAATAATACAACTTATTTTTAATATTTACATTCATATTTTATAACACAACAAAAAAGCATACAAAAGATTTCAACTCCCAATCCTAGGTGGACCTCAGAATATTAATCATCTAGGATCACCTTGAAACTCATATACGAATGCACACAAATATGTTTCTTTCTTAGCCAATTGAAACATATTTGAAAATGTATCTTGTAAAAGAACTTATGCCACACCATAGATCCTATATCAACAAATAAGAGAAGAGTATGCATTTAGCCATCAATGTTTACCGGCTTTTCTATGTAAGTCCTCAAATTTTTATTCTATTTGAGTCCTTAGCATTTTCTAACTTTAACAAAAATAGAACTTTTGTCAATTTTAATTGGCCTTGAGGTGGGCCATCAAAGTGGCTAAGGTTTGCATAACTTTTTGTAAACTTTTTTTTTTAATTTTATGTATTATTTTTTTTATTATATTATGTAATTAAATGTATTTAACATTATTATTTAATTTAATTAATTATTATTGACCAATTAAAAGCCAATATGAATCAAGGATGGCTAGAAAATTTAAAGGAGTTGGATGTAAAACCATTTATTTTTAAAGTTTGGAAGTTCCTTTTCTCTTTCCTTTTTTTTTTTTTGGAGTGGAGAGGCTTAAATAATAAAACAATTTCAACACTGAGAATTAAATGCATACTTTTCTCCAAAAAAAAGACTTTATCTCCCTTATCAACTTTACCAAATGAAGTCAGGAGTGGACAAACCCAATCATTGATGCCATACTTAATTGAATACTTATTTGAAATAAACCTATGCTTTAAGGAATCACATTCCTCCAAAGATCTCCATAACCATTTGCCAAGGAAAGCTTCATTGAAGATCACTAAAGATTTGATTCCCAAACCATCCATGTGAATAGGCAACTCAACTATTTCCACTTTAATCAAAGATACTTGAGGAGTGATTGCTACCCACCAAAGGTTATTAGGCTGGATAACTTCCAACCATTAAGCACAATAATCTTTCTTTAGTAATTCTATTTTCTTCTTGAGTTGAAAAGCAAAACAAGATCATCATATAAACCATCATGCTACATACAAATATACCTTTAAGCTAAATCTTTTAGGTGGATAATCAAATTCAGCTACTTTTCCATTCAAATAAGCAAGTTTTCCTCCAACAAAAAAGCTTATATCAGCAAATCCATGTTATCCATGTACATACTCATGATTAAGCACTCTTGTTTATAAAGAGAAAAGGTGAATAACAGCCTAGCGAAAATCATTTATCAACAAAAAATGAGGGAAGGGATAGAAAGCTGCCCAGAGTGAAGCACATAGTTTTCGCCAATGATGCATAAATAAGCATTGACAGGCTATGATTGTGGATTCATACCTGTAGCCATGTTTCGAATATTGGGCTACCAATTCACAAAAGGCAGGCTGACTGCATATCTGCAATAATTATCATATAGCAGAAATATATGAGTGTCAATTTTTCAAGCTATGTAATATGCAAAAGAGAGAACCAATACACTAGCATGTACTCTCAAAATTCCTAATCATGGTAAAATGCATTTAAAAAATTAAAATTGATCGTCAAAATGTGAGTTGATTGGAGATGGAAATTTCTATATCCACAAGCCATTTAAACTTTACTGCAGAAATAACAAAGAGAGAAACAAACCTGCTTATAGATTGCATGAATCCTTTCAATTAATGATGAAGATAAACTTACTGCATCGCCGGCTGCTAATTTACCCATTATATGCACAACAAACAAACTGATGGCAACCTGAAGAGTTCAATGGAACTATTAAATTCAGAAACATAGAACAGAAGGTTATTTTGTCCAAACTGGGCTTAAACATAAACAACTCTATCCTCATGGTTAAAAATTCTGCTATTTCCAGACTCCAAAACAAACAAGCAGAAAGAACTTTGATTGAAATGAAATTAGATCACATTAGGGTGGAGTAAACCTTGACTTTGGAGCATGTCTCAATGCCATATTTACACAAAGCATACATCTTCACTAGGCTATGCAAAACACCACTATCACACCATGTGAACAAAATGTCTGTAGTATCCTTTTGATTTGTTCTCTTTGAGGTCACAGCACCTGTAGCTTTCCCATCTGTTCTAGATTCAGATGCTTTCTCTAGAAGAGATTTGGCATGTGACAATTTTTTCTGCAGGAACACGTCATATGCCATTATCTCCAAAATTGCAGATTGACAATTATAGCTGGTTGCTGATATTTGAGCCTTCCTTTCAGTACAAGTGTCAAGCGGTTGAGTATCTCCACCCACTAGCAAAGATATGCAGCTAGACAAATTTTTCCAGAATTTCTCAGAGCTATTTACATGCTCCAAAATTGTGACATATTGACCTGCTCCTTCCCACAAAGCTTTCAGGAAGTTCAATACAGCCAGTAAAATGCGGGGGTTGCTGCACAATGAAAACAAAAGCTATGAATCCAGTCCTATATTGATGTAAAACCGCTAAGTACAGCAGTGAAAGTGAGGGATTTGTTGTAAGGCCTATAAAATGAAAAGATGACAACAGGAGAAAGCAGCTCCCATGGAAGTTACCTTGTGATGAGCTCACCAGACTTGTCAATATAATGCAGCAGAATATCCAATATACATGATTTACCAGTTTCAGGTGATGAAATTTCATTTACTGGCCTTTTTGCAGCTTCAGCATCCTTTTGTTGAACGTCTTCATTGCTGACAGAAAATATCGCCAGAACAAAAGCAGGCTTGACAAGAAAACTATATTAGAACACAGGAGAAACTGAGTAAAAATTATAGCCAAGACATACATGAAGATGCCAGTGTCAAATACTCAGATTTAGAATAGCAGATGATAGCTGTTATGACTGAAATGCCATTCCAATTTTCCACAGCATAAAACATTGTAAGCATTAGTTTAATACTTAAATTGGGAAAATTCTCTTGTAAGTCAATGTGTGAGAATTAGAAAACAATACCAACCTGAGAACGCGCTGCAGAAATGAGAAGTTCAAGTACAGCATAGAAACAATCTTCATTCCAGACTGATTGATCTAGAAGAATCTGATAAACAGTGTGTCTGATCTCTGCAATCTAAATCAGGTGACTAAAGGAGTCAAGTCTGAAATGATGAATCAGATGCAGCGATAAAAAGTGTATTTACCTTCAGAAATTTTGCCATCTACTTAACTGAATTTTTTTTTTATTTATCCAAAAAAAATTTTCCATTTACTTATCCAAAATATAAAGAAAAAAAAGGAACCAGATTCAGAATTACAGGAAAAGCAAAAAGCATATCAAACACAAACCTGTTTATCATCAACACTCAGAAATGTAAGACCAGAGAAATATGCCTCGAGACGATCTGACAATACAAATATCATTGATAACACTTGAAAAGAAGCTATTTGTATTGCCTGCACAAGTACAAGAAGGTGGTTAGTAAATCTAAACAAAAGCATTATGCTCTTATTAAGAAAATCAGTGAAATTTATCATGAATGTACACTATGATGCTGTTAGCTGACATGTCTCTGAATATAAGACTTGCAGGACAGTCACTACCAGAAAGTAAACTGGGGTGCAATATTTATATTTCCTCACTAACACAACTAGATGGAATCTGAATATTTACGTGACAATATCCTAATTTTTTTGGGGGGGGGGTGGTGGTGCTAATGGTAGAAATGTCATTGGATCAACTACTTCTAGGCACATGAATCATCCTTCTAACCCAGTGCTTCAGTTAAGTGCCACTTGTAGAATGTATTAGCCCCAAAAGTGGAATGGCCATGGTGGTACGTGAAAAGTACCTCAGGCAACTTGCGCTAGTAATTCCTATGTTATAACCAGTAAGCTAGTCCCAGATAATCTTAATTACCTTGCATTTATGTGAATGTAGCTCAGCTCCAAGATGACGAAAAGCACATAATAATTTGACAGTAACACTTTACAGATCAACCAAAAGCACAATCATTTATGGCCAGGCATTGCTGAGCAAACATTTCGTAGTTTTGGCTTGCTCTTTTGAATAGAAAATCTAAAAACACAGACTATCATACAATTTTATGATAGGCTAAACATTATGCAGGCAATGCATGTGTCAAGATGAATAATCAAGTTTTTTCCTAGATATGTACAGATCAACCACAAGTACCACCAATACTTCATATAATTTATTGCACAACAATGCCGTTACAGTTGGATGTAGTGGTGTGTATGGAGTCATTAGACTAGATGTTTTATATATCTAGAGTACATAGAAGTAATTAATTGTTGAATAATCACTTGGTAGTAGCCACTATTACTAACTATTACTAGTGTATTAAATGTGTAGGGATAAAATAGTCTTGTCTGTATATTAGGGTTTCAAATACATCTTATGCATATATACTCTGCATACTACAATTTGACTTATTGAGAATACAGATACATTTTATTTTACAAGAGTTTATTTTTACAAGTGTTCAGTCACTAGTGGTTAGTTTGGAAATATGTTACCATAAATAGGGGTCTGGAGGAGAGACAAAACATGCATCTGAGTTATATCTCTGAAAATTAGAAGCTTACAGCCCCCATTTAGGTATAGAAGTGTCAATTAGGGTCCATAAATCACCTTTTCTGATTCAATCAATTCAATTTAAAATTAGTTTGTAGCAAATGTAGATCAGAAGTAGATACCTACGAAACAATCATCAGGACACTCATAGCAAAGGCGTATATCCAGTAAAGGCAGACAATAAAACCATGTAGCCGACCTAAGATGGTAATGCATAGTACTGTAAATAAAGAAAGAGACATCTGACTTGCTTATCAAGTTCATACAGAGTTACGAAAATATGATGTCAAAGACATAACAGCCGCAGGAACAGGAACAGGTTTTGTTGTAGATGACAGCAAAGCTTGGTGAAGGATAGGAACACTAGAAGCATCCTGAAGAACAAAGCACCAAGTCAGAACATTCAATAGAAAAAGTCTAAAAAGTAAGATTGGTCATGACAACTGATAAAACAAATAAATTGCATGCAAGTATACATATAATCTTAGAACAGGCAAAGAAAATTTAAGAAGAAAAAATATCCAAACACAGGATCAATCCACGAAATAAGTGTCCTCTATTATTCTCTTTATGTAGTGATATTGTCCTAGCTGTTATTAGAAAACATCAGCCTGTAAACCAGGTAAGAGGAAACATAGTTGCTACATGCATGCTATATAAGAAATTGCAGTGTGAATTTTCATCAAACTCAGTTTTAGAGTATATTCTAAGTAAAGAATCCAGGTGAGAAAAATATAAAAATAGCCATTCTCCAAAATTTCTCCTTTTCTTGTCTATCTCAAACATTTTATTTTCAGATTTTCATTGTCTTGAAGAAGAGGCAAGAGTCTTGCACCTTAAATGTTCAGCCATGCCTTTTTAGATTAACTACAATGAATCCCCCAATTAAAAAAAAATGAAATAAGTATTACTCATTTAATTGCAATTTTCTAGATTTTATATATATATAAACCAAAACCAATAGCTCTGTCATATTGTTTATTATTTATCATTAATACACGCTTAAAAGGCATTCTTCAGTAACTTGCAAAAGTGCCCCTTTAACTTCATGTTTGTGCACTTACTCTGGACTTGGACCCCTACAACTCCTCCTGGAGTTAAGACCAAGCTTCAAAAACCAAATTTAAACATAGGTACGTACCATTAGAACAGACAAGGCAAATAATACAGAGATTAACAAAACAACAAAGATGGGGAATTAGAAAATAGTCCATGCTGATGAAGGGAAAAGAAGGTAAATAAGGAACTGAAGAATTGTAAAAAAGAAAAAACTCATAGGAAAAATTGACTACACATCTACACACCTACTTCCTCATAACATTTGATAGGGGAAATATTTTTCAGTCTTTCTAACTAGCTTGTACAGATATTGCTTTGATGGAGGCAAGGTGTGTGTATATATATATATATGCACTTTTTTACTTCCTGTCTTCTTCACAAGCAAATCTTTTTAAAAGCTAGTACAAAACGGCCATTTTAAGGAGCAAAAGAAAAAAGAAAAAAAAGTACCAATGGGAACTTGGAAATCATCTCATAAATAACATCTAAAGCAGAACATATAGCCAGTTCCAGTCCTTCGATCTCAGCCACTTCAAAAAGGCGGCTCACGTAAAGATGCTGCCCAAAAAAGATATTATTTTTTAGTTAACATAACTCATAGCTATTTTCCAAAAGATAAAAGAAAATCCCATATCTATTTTTCCTCACCTCTAAAGTTTGTCTGGTTGTACAAACAACTCGAAAGAGCATACCATGGATTGAAGAATCGGAAAGCAGCAAGTCCTGGACAACATCACCTAGCCTCTTGGAATAGGATATTGAGTCAATGCATCTTCTTGCCAATTTTAGAACCTAATAATTGGTACAAATCAGTAATACAATAGCACAATGCATCTCCTATATAACATGTACAATGCAACCATTCAGAAAAAACATGTGCAATGTAAGTTTTGGCGACAACCAATACAGCACCAAAATTAGCATGCTGCGGTCCTTTTTATGAGCTATATGATCTTACTAGAGATATCATCTCACCAATTCATGAATCAAAAGAGTATGAATGAACAAACAATTATTTCTTGAGTGAGAACTTGTTGATGGATGGGACAGCCTTTTAACTAAATAAGAATTTTAATCTTCATTCCTTTTCTTTTTTCCTCCATTCTACGAGCAAGAAATTCAGCTATCAATCAACCAACCACAGTGACAAGTCCTCTCTTTGCAATATTAATCCCAACATTTCAGGTGTATAAGTTTTTCTAATTTTTTGCTAGTAATTGAAGATTTACGTGTATAGGTTTCTCACGATCACTCCATTTACTGAAGCTAGATATGGAATTACAGATTTTCTTTTCCTTTATGTATTTGATCCTAATCACTTCTCATCAAATAAACTTCGCTAATCTGACATGTTGAATAGACACATTAGAATGTGAGGTGAGGTAAACAAAAATACCAGATGAGGTCTTGCTGGGGATATCTAGAATCTAAACTAAACCAAACTGAAGAATTCTGGGTGCTAAACCAAAACATAATATAGAATTATTCTAGCCAGGGAGGCCAGTTGCTGACTTCCATTCCCAACTCTGATAGAGTAAGTACCACGCTAGATATAACAAATTGATGCTGCTAAAGCAAAAAACCAGCAAAAGTATCCTCATTTCCATTCAAGTTTATTTGGCAAGATCCTTTATGCTGCCGAAGCAAATACCTAAAGAAATCAAAACAAAGATGGTTCGTTTTTTGTGGAAAGGCGATGAAGAGGATAAGGATGGTCTAAAATGCCATGGATGCACATTTGTAGATTGAAAGAGCAAGGTGGGCTTATATTAGAAGCACAGAAGATAATTCATCTTGCTAGTTATTTTTTATTTAAGCTTCTTTTAGGAAATATAATTAGAATTATCATTATCTTTTATTTGGGGAACATAGGGATGAAGAGCTTGCACTAATAAGTCAATCCATAACATCAATAAACAAGCAGAAACTATTATATTACTCTCTCAATTAGTTTTATTAGTAGTTAGTGTCTTTTATAAGCCTGGAGTGCTCTCTCAAACCCATAATATTAAGAGATTGAAGGGTCCTCATTGACAAGTTTCCATCTTGATTTTAGAGATTTATAAGGAAAATATAATAAAACATTATCATGTTTTTTTTTAATCAATGCATCGTTTAGAAGCAATAGGTAGATCAGCTGTTATTTTTTATTTAGGGAGGTAGGGGTGGAAAGCATATATAAAGAGTGACTCCAACGTTGAAATAGAAAGTCTTATTGTACAATCTCAATTAGACTTAGTAGCTAGTATCATTTGTAACATCAAAGGATTCTCTCTACTGAGCCTTGAATGTTAAAGAGATTAAAAGGCTTTCTCTGTCAATTACTCAACCTTGTTTTGAGTAAATCTCCTGTGAGAAAATCCATCAGTGACCCATGAATGAATTAAAATGGAAAAGATAAGGTTAGATAGCTAACTATTATACCAAAAGATAAAAAACATTCACTACTAAGGTACGATACAAACTGCAGTAATCCTAAAAATAAAATATCCACTGTCATCTATTCTTCTACTCCTTTAATTTGGACACTGGGAAAATGGTTTTTTTCATTTTTTTTTCCTTGGGAGGGAGGGGGGGTAGATAAATCGAAAAATTGTTTTTTGCTGAATGTTGAAACTGAGTGGCTTCAGAAATGAAATTACTAAAAAGAAAGAAATCTGTACCAAATAGCAAAAAAAGTGGCTGCACTGACCTTATTTGTTATAGTCCACCGAACATGTTTCACCTTGTATTTCCAGTACTCATGACCAATTAGGATGTACTGTAGGGAAAAAATGCTTAATGCAAGAACAACATCACTCTCTAATCCACCTTCCAAGAGTTGCATAGTAAATTCCAGCACTGCAAAAGTTTGTAGGAGCATCAGGATAATGAGAATTAGTCTGTGAGAGGAGCTGCAGAACAGAAAGCACAACTGCCCATAGTTCTAGCATGTGATCTCCATACATAAGTATCAGAAGCTGATACAGAATCTCTAATAATATTACTAAGCCACATTTCCCATTTACCGCACAACACACTTAATAGCATGAAATATACAGAGAGGAGGAAAAGAAAGCAGTCACTGTAATGGGAATTCATGTGCGCAATTGAGACAGAACATTGCGTAAAAACGATAGCCGTATGAATGAAAGGACCCAAAAACTTGAAAATACTAGCTTTACAGCAAGCACAAGGAAAGGATCCTTCTAGCTAGAAAACTTTGTTTTGCAGCAGAAAATGAAGTAGGCAGTGGCAGCAAAGGAAATTTTCCATAGCAAAAACTTTGAGCCTTTATCATGGACTTTTAAATTTGCAAAAGCAATATTGAAGTACACAAAATCTCCTGTCCAAGAGAAATTTTCAGCAACAATTCTCCAAATCACAATTGAGAAAGTGCATTGAAAGAATAACCAGCCATTTCATCTCTGCATAGGGAACGGAAATTTGTCCCAATAACCCCCCATTGCAATGGTTTATCCATTGTTTTCATCCTTCCTTATAAAGCCATCCACAAGATGAATGCATGTACAATAAAAAACTTGCACTATAAGCCAGCAAAATAAAAAAATTGCACTAGGTTTGGGCTTCCAGATGAGTTTATCTTGTGGTCTTGAGTACATAGCAAGTACATGGGGGGCTAGAAGCACTAATTTCCTCCAGAATTCTTCCCGGCAGGCAATCCCAACCTGGGCATTAAGAGGGAGACCAGAGTTCAGAATGTTTCAGGCACTTGACCTCTTAATAAGAAGGCCAATAGAGTGTCAAGAATCTGTTCATAGAGAAATTAGGGTGCCATCATCAATCTCTCAACCAAAGAAGTGTTTGATTTCAAGCCCAAGAACATTCCTTAGGTAATCTAGATCCACAGTAATCATTTCCTTAGAATAAATGGATCTAAACCAAGCTTATCCAAAAAGTTTTACCATAATACTTACAAATGCTCCACAATTGACTTAAGCAGCTTTGTTCCAAGTAGGAAGGTCAAAGATTACAAGCAACCCTTCACATTCTGCCAAAGATACTTGCTTCCAAGAGACTTGTACACTTGTATGGCCATTAACACTTCCACTCCAGAGGAAATGTTCTATCCTAGATGTTATCTCTTTGAATACTCCCTATAGGCATCAAAAAAGAAGACCAGTGCACCTGCATTGAGTTGATAACTGATTTGATTAACTAGGGACACCCAGCATAAGAAAGGTATTTTCTTGTCCAGTGAGATATTCTCCTTGTAATCTTTTTAATCAAGTCTTGGCATTTTTTCTAGAAGAGCTTTGATGAAAGATATTTAGCAGGAAAGCTTCCTAATTGAAAACTGAGGCTATTCACAATATCGCTCTTTGGAAATTGATAAACTCCACAGGTAAACACAGTGCACTTCCTTAGTCTTGACACCGACATTGAGAAAACACATCCTTCGTTGACTAGTCAAATAGACTCGAGATCTGCCCCTAAAAGAATTATCAAGTCATCTGCAAAGCATGAATGGGATATCATTTCCTTTCTGCACCTCCAATGGTATTTGAACTTTTGGGTTGGCACCTTTTCTTTCATAATGCTAAAGAAGTTTTCCATGATGAGGAAAATAGATAAGAGAAAACAGATTGTCATGTTTTAGACCCCTAGAACTTGCAAGAAGCCCACAAGCTCTCTAATAAGGCTGATAGAAAATCTTGAGGTGGTAACACATTCCATTATCCTATTAAGAAAACACACTGGAAAATTCATTGCAATAAAGGTATTCTCAATGCAAGACCCTTCAACCAGGCCATAAGTTTCCATTAGGACAAACTTACAATAGTTGCATATAAGTTCTTGGGTTATAAGTATATTATCCAAAATCCACCTTCCACTGATATAAGCTGCCACTTCTTTTGCAATAGCCCAAGAAATACACTGACAGATATGACTGGCAATTTGCATTAACATTGTGTCGGATATAAATAGGTTCATGTAGAAAATCTCTAACTCGTAACACGATTAATTTACAACGAAAGTTACATTATTAGTTGCACGAGCTTGAAACTCCTTAATGCCAAGGTGGCTCAATCTAATAAGCATTATCATTGACCCACTCTAATAAAAATTGTCACATCTTTCTATCTATGACATTCGTGACAACTCTCGATAGGGGTCTTCAGGACAAGTGCATCTCCCAAAAAGAAGAACACAGTAGGCTGATCAGTCTTCCCAATATCAGCAACTAGGCATTCTTAACTGTCAACAGGCAACTTAACCTTACCAAAATCACCAGCAAGGCGTACTTGAGATACCACCTACCAACCTTCATTAGGTGCTTCATGTTCATGTCAAAGTCTATTCTTCTGCACCAAAGGACAAGCATCATTGCTATGCCCGAAAGTCTTACATCCCAAGCACCTAGGGGATAACTTTTGATACCTCATACCAACTGGAACTCTCCTAACATCAAGATACTTAACCTTTTATCACTTCAAGACTCACACAAGCACACACATGACCAATCTTGTCTATGAGCACCATAGTTAAATCAACTATAAGAGGTCTAGCAAGTTTACCAACTATATACCTAATCCCCCGCTTATGGAACATCCCCATGGATCTATCAAGTTATCTACCTAATCCCATTGTCCACCTTCACAAAATAAGATATGTGCTAGCTAAGTCCCAGGGAATTTCAAAAAACGAGCAATGTTGAGTACCAGAAAATTATGGATAAAATAAAAGGACAAAACAATTTGAATATTGAAAATGCAGTATCATAAAACTACATCAACAGTTTATCTTGAGCTATGGCCTAAGGGAACCAGAACTCTGGATGATACCAGAAAATCATATGGGCCGTTTAAAGGGGGAAAAAGAAATGCCAAACTTTTCATACGATCACAATAACAAACTAAAAGAAGAAAGTTGGTTTGAATGCAGACATCGTCATCATACAACTAGAGGAACATTTATCTTAAGCAACGTCATGAGGGAAGTAAAGCTCAGCAGAGAAATATCAGAAAACCATACATGTGGTATAAGAGTAACACCTAAAACTGTCAAAAGATCACAAAATAAACAT
Organism: Laguncularia racemosa; assembly: GCA_037954665.1. NCBI lineage: Eukaryota > Viridiplantae > Streptophyta > Magnoliopsida > Myrtales > Combretaceae > Laguncularia > Laguncularia racemosa. Next base: position 2,027,786 of record JBBMOL010000134.1, read on the forward strand.
GTTGAACTAAACCTAATAAAAACATCAAAATAGTTAAGATTAGACATGATCTCTCTCATATAGGTATGCTGAGATTTGATTATCTGAACTGTCACTAACGACATGCCTGTTGCTTTATTCCACTAGTGGGGCTCCATATATCAATCCTTGACAGCCATTAAGTGTATCTCTTGTCCTATACCTAATGTCCAAACTTATTCAATTCGAAACTATTTGGAAGGATCTTACAGGAAGAAGTCTGCTTACACATACATACAAGAGGAGAAACTAAGAAGAAAAGAGAGATTTCAATTGAAATCCAAGACAGTAGATAAAAAAGAAGAGAGAAAGGGAGGGAGGCAAACAAGAGGAGAAAATAAGAAGAAAAGAGAGAAAATTTCTATTGAAATCCAAGACAATAGATAAAAAAGAAGAGAGAACAGGAGGGTGGCAAGAGGGAACCAGTTGAAAAGGCACAAAAAAAGTTGAAAAGCAAAAAGAGAGAAAAATCTACTGAACAATATGGTCATAAACAAACAAATTAATAATAAAATCTTCTCAATCTACCTGATACTGTAAGTGGGAATTCAAAATCATTCTGTTCACAGTCAACTAAGAGAATCTTCGCGAGACTTCCAGAGAATAACCACGATCCACTAGGTTGTGTGAAAAAAGAGTATGAAATATCAGCAAATTGATTACATTGCACGAGAGAGAGAAAGAGAGAGAACATGACCACAATGGAGCAAGTTATCACTAATCTCCAAAACATGGGACAACTAGTGATATACCACAAGCATGTTTGGTTCAAATATCATATACCATGGGCTTTTTTTTTATTGACAATGTATCCTCCAAAGCGCCTTAAGGAAAGGTCAGTTCATTTCATTTGGCAAAGCAGAATGAACAAACATTTGTGGGACCCAGCATCACCAGCTATCATCATGGCAAAGCGTATCACATCAGGGTTGAGGCCCTAGTGTGTTTGTGTTATTCTCATTGATGCTGTATCTTATATTGGGGCTATGACATGATGCACACTTGTTCAACTTTGCATATTTCCTTATCCTCTGTGAGTCGTACTGTTTGTGCTTTCATCTTTGGAATATTTTTTTTTACTTTTTTTGTACAATTGCTTTCCTTTTAAATCAAGTTACTTAACTACCCCAGGAAAACTTTTCTTTATTTATATTTCACAGTGGTATACAGAACAAGAGAAACTAAAACATACTCTTAAAGTTTGTTGGAAACACAATGCTTCTAATAAGCAGCTGTACCTGAGTCTCAAACACATTAGTACAACAAATCAACACCTTGCCTATATAATGGTTAAAAATGAAAAATGAAAAATAAAAAGAATATTTCTCAACCAAAGAAAAACATTTACATTAAAATTTTCTTTTCTCATTTAGTTAATAAGGGATTTAAGCTTACCCATGTATACTCTCAGAGAAGTAAACCAAAGTTGGAACAATAATTATATAATTGGTCAATAGCACTACTTAAATAACCTATTAATTCTCCCAGAGAGTATTGGAGACAAAATTGAACACTAGTAATCAAAAACAACTTACTAAAAGCTGACAAGTGCGATGAGTCTTTTCTTTAATCATATTTCACAGTGCTAAGCATAATGAGAGAAACAATCAACATATCTTAAAGTCTGCTGGGCATGCCATGCTTACACAGAGCAGCTTTAACTTAATCACAAACATGGCATCGGTACAATAATCAACAGCTTGTCTATAGAATTATGTCATTTCTTTATTGCGAGACTAATCAATTACTTTCTAGGGATTACCTGGATGGAAAATTGTTCCCTCCATCATAAAAGTTATTCCCTGTAGCCACATCAAATATATTTGCCTTTAGAGCCACTGCAGCAACACTAGTTGGAGAACTGACAGAGTAGAGAAAGGAAGAGAAAGGCAAATCATCAGATTAAGGACACAGGTATTACCAATGATAGTCAAAACAGGAGATATCAAATTTTCAGAAAGATTATGAGTTCAAAGAATCCAAGCTAGCCAGCAGACAGGTATATAAGATAGTAAGAAACAAAATCTAGTAGAGACAGAAGTTACCATGCCACCATCTTTGCTAAAAGATTCAAACCCAAGGATATTAATGGAGCAGTAGCAGAACTAGGATACAGATTTTTTACCACAGAAGAAATCACCTCAACCGCCCTGCACACCCAAAAAGAGAATGAGTTAGTATATTAGTTGGAGCAAGATGCTATTAAAGGAGAAAACGAATAAACTCTACTAATGACATACCATGTCTTCTTTTCCATCTGTGTATATCTCATAGAGGAATGCTCGTAATATATGCTGTTGATGTCCATTAATTCGAAACACAGACCCTGGAAAAAGAGCATTCAACTGTGTGAAGGGAAAAACATGAGACATATCAAAATGCTTAAGTTGAGCAACTCATGACTGTTGACAAGACAGAGAAAAGGATAATAAAACACATTCTCAGCAAGAAACTATGGCCAATTATCAACCTACTTTTACGAAAAGAGGTCTCTGTATTATGAAAAACTCTACTGTGTCTTTCCAGATCACCTTGGACATAAATGTTGGCAAGGTATGTGAAAACTTTCCCAGAGTTTAATCACTAGGTTAACAGTACTGCAACGGCAGCCAACTAGACTAGTTTATCCAAAATCTCTCATCTCAACAGTTATAATCCTCAAGAGAAAGATGGCATATTCTAGCTTTCTCACACTCAATTGCTCTGAGACCTCTCCTCACCCCACTGGTGTGGAAAGTCATCTCTAGGTTATAGTTTTCTGTAAAGCTTCTCAAAGTTTATTTTAATACAACCACTTACTAACAAAATTACAACCTAGAGCATAAACACTGTTAGAGATTGCATCTAGCAAAAACATATAATCATTTTATTATATTATTTCCAGATTATTATTGCAACTGTTCTAGAAGATTTTGTGAGAGATATCAATACCTTTTACTTTCGGAAAGTTAGGGTTGGAAGACATGCATATATGCAGTACTTCTACAAGAAATAAAGTGAATCAAATTATTATCTCTCATTTGGCGTTTAATGTTTTTCGGTAATTAATAATTTATTGAATTGCAATATTGAGTAATACAATACAGGAAAAGTAAATTACAAGGAGCACATCAACGATGAGTGTGCTAGCATACTAATCCTAGGCACTAGTGTAAAGGATGGTGATAGGATTACAATGGCCTTATGTAGGCTCGTATGTGATTTGCTAATATGCTAATCCCTGAGAGGTCATTCCCTAGACGCACTTGATTTCGGGTGCACCATATACAATAGACTGCTGCTGCTAAAGTAGCACGCCACCTCTGATGTGTCGGTGAGTCTCCCAAAGTCATCAAAAAACTAGTCACTTGTTCCCAGTTGTTGGAGTAAGCTGGACAATTCATGTAGTCACAAACTATACTCCAAACTTGCGATGTGTAATCGCACTGAAAGAAAAGGTGGGCATGATCCTCCGGAAGCCGGTTACATAGGAGGCAAGTAGTAGACTACACTAGTCCCCATTGGTGTACCCTATCAAGGGTGGATAATTTCCTTAACCAAGCTAACCATAGTACGAAGGCATGTCTAGGGAGGAAAGTTTTATTCCATACTACTCTCTGCCAAGGCACACTGGGTCTTGGGGGGTTGAGGAAAGTATAACCACTCTTTATGGTGTACTCTCCAGATCGTGAGTGTTTCCAACAAAGTCGGTCCTGCTCTGTGCTATTCGGTTTAATGGAGTGGGGAATGCTAATACTATTCCACGGTGGTCCCTCCGGGATACTCCATTCATTGCCACTCATTATGGAGCATAGCCTTGTGTTATCTGGAAAGCTCGTGCTGTGCATGACCCGAGCACTAAACAAGGTATCCAAAGGTCCTATCGGGAGCCAAAAGTCTGCCCATAGGGAAATATCAAGGCCATTATTTGGTTCCCAATAGAAGGAAGATCTAACCAAACCTCTCAGCTTGAGTAATTTCTTCCATGTCCATAAACAGACGGCTGGTGCCTTGGAAGACCAGAAATTCTTTCCCTTGAGTAGAGTGGAATGAACCCATTCCGGCCATAGGCTCTTTGTTCCCTGCTTGCAGAGTCTCCAAATGTGCTTGATTTGGATGGCTTTGTTCCACAGGTGGATGTCCAGTAACCCTAGGCCAACACTTCCTTTTGGTTGACACACTTCAGCCCATTTGACTTTGGCTTTAGTGAATATGTGCGGGTTGCCACTCCAGAGGAAATTCCTAAGTAACTGTTCTATTTTTGTAACAACCGACTTCGGAAGGATGAAGATGGAGCACCAATAGACCTGCATGAAGACAAGGACAGATTTGATTAACTGAAGCCTACCCGCATAGGATAAGTGTTTTGCTGTCCATGAGGTGATTCGAGCCAAGGTGCGCTCCACTAGCATTTCACAATCCTGTCTTTTGAGCTTCGACGAGATGAGGGGAACCCCTAGGTACCGCACCGATAGTTTGCCTTCACTGAACTGAGTGCACTGGATTATGGCCTCCTTTATACTTGCTGGGACCTGAGAAAAGAATATGCTACTCTTGTGGTTATTTATTGCCAATCCCAAGATGGCCTGGAAGTCCTGCAAGGTTTGTCGTACCAAAGAGATAGATTCCTTGTTCCCCCTGGCAAATATGAGGAGGTCATCTGCAAAACAGAGATGGGTGAGGCGTTCATTCTAGCATCTCCAATGAAGTGAGTACCCGGATGCCGTATTAGTTATCTCAATCGCATGGAGAGAATTTCCATACAAAGGACGAATAGGTAAGGAGATATAGGGTCTCCTTGCATTAAGCCTCTTTTGCTCGCAAAAAAACCCACTAACTCCCCATTGATGTTGACAGAGTATTTTGGCATTGATATGCACCGACTCATTAGCCTACAGAAATGGGGAGGAAAATGCATAGCCGAAAGAACCCCTAGCACAAAATCCCACCTCACCGTATCATAGGCCTTTTGGAGATCCACCTTCATCATGCAGCGAGGAGCTCCTACTTTGGCATGATAATTTGCCATGAGTTCCTGGGCTAAGAAGATATTATCCGAAATCTTCCTGCCCGAGACAAAAGCCGCCTGTTCTCGCCCCACTAGGGATGGTAAAACCGATTTCATCCTTGCTGCAAGCACCTTAGATATCGCCTTATAAATGACATTGCAGCATGCAATTGGCCTGAAGTCCCCCAATTTAGTGGGGTTGGCTACTTTGGGTACTAGAGTGATGGCCGTGTTGTTTATCTCTTTCAGTAGATGCCCCGATGTCATGAACTCACTAGTGGCAATGATCAAGTCCTCACCTATAATGTCCCAGGCTTTCTTGAAGAACAGAGCAAAGAATCCATCCGGGCCAGGAGCTTTTCCATTCGCTTGCGATGTGAATCCCCACTTTATCTCCTCATCTGAGTAGTCAGCAACGAGGTCAATTTGTTGTTGGTTTGTAAGAGTCCATGGTAACAAACTTCCCACATCGACAGTGGTGGTAGGAGCTGTAGGTGGGTTATATAAATGTTGGAAATAGTGGAGTATCTCTAGCTCGACCTCCTCTTCCCCTGCCACCTCACTGCCATCCTCACGGGTCAGTCTGTGGATGGAGCTTCGGTTGTGAAGACTCTTCATGACTTTGTGGAAGTAAGCCGTATTTCTGTCCCCCAACTCCAACCATTTGGACTTGGACTTCTGTTTGAAAAAACTCTCCTCCGCCCCCCCTAAGGGTATAGTACTCTTTGTAGGCTATCCGCTCCTCTTCTAACCGGTTGGTGTCCCCAGCCTCATGTATGGCTTCTTGCACTTGCACCAACCGTCGCTTCTCGTCTTGTACTCTTTGCGATATGTTGGAGAATTCAGTTCTGTTTAAGCTTTTGAGCCCTTCCTTAACTAGCTTTAATTTCTAAATTACCTGAAACATACGGGAGCCCTGGATATCCCTCTTCCAAATGGCACTAACTAGGTCATGGAATCCTTCATGGTCGGCCCAATAATTGAAGAATTTGAAAGGGCTCCTTGGGGTCCTCAATCCATATTCCATACGGACCACAACTAGTGAATGATCGGATATAATAGGTGGAAGGAATTGGGCATGAGCATTTGGATGCAAATTCATCCAAGGTAGGTTAACCATGGCCCGGTCAAGCTTCCTAAGGATAGGCGCCTGCTGCTGGTTGTTGGTCCATGTGAAGAAATCCCCAGAATATCTCAAATCTTCCACCTCTACTTTAGCTAGGCATCTCTGGAACTCCAACATTGCCTCCGTGACTGATGCTCGACCTCCTTCCTTCTCTGTGACTAGGCGAGTGGTGTTGAAATCGCCCATGACCAGCCACGGCCTATCACCTATAGCCTGGGCCAACCCCTCGAGATGCAACCATAGGTCCTTGCGTTCTCTATCATTATTGGATCCATAGACAAAGGTGAGTGCCATAATACTGTTCGCTCTCAAGTTTGTCACGGTACAATGTAGAAATTGTGTGTTCCTTTTCCACACATATATGCCACTCCCTTGGTTGCCACGCTATCCAAATGCGCTTCCGTGCCATGGAGTTAACCCATACTTGCCAATTCGATCCCAATCTATTCTTGACAAAAGCCTCATTTGCTGCACTTACTTTAGCTTCCAATTGGCCAATCAAACTGATGCTATGCATAGCACACAACCTCCTAACCTCCGAAAGTTTTATGGGGTCATTTAGACCCCTAACATTCCATGCTACCACTGACATGGATATGTGAAGACAATACTGTTAGGTGAAATTCCGACTCCTCTTGCGCTACTTCTTCTTCCTGCGACTAGAGGAGCTAGAACTTCTGTTGGCCATGGGTTGAGTTCCCGAACTTTGGTTCATATGAACCAATAATTTGTTTAGTGGGGTATTCTCAAAATCAACATCCCCATCTGCCACGTCTCCTCCTTGACCAGCCATTGGCGTGTTCGTGACACGGCTAGGGGAGATTGGCATCACAGCTGCTGCCAAGGGCTTCTCTTCTGCTGCCAGGGCTACTGCAAACTTCACGCCAGGTGCTTGACAGCCACTGTCCACTTCCATCCGCTCGACCAATGTTCTCCTCAAATTACGGGGACCGTCTCCAGACTCCTTGGCAATGCAGGCTTCCTTTGGTGGCATCTCGTGCCCTCCATTTGGTGCCCCTCCTGTAGTTACTGTCTTGCACTTAGAAGGTGTCAAGCTTGGTGCACTGGTGGGGTGGTGCTGGTGGTCATCGCATGACTCTGGCCTGACCTTCTCCTCACTCCGCAGCACCTGTTGGCCAGCGTCTGTTCGTGGGGCGATCGGGCTGCTTTCTGCAACCTTAAATTCTCCCTCTTTCCTCTGAGTGGTCTTTGCAGGTTGACATTTATGCCCAAACACCTTGCATGTCGCACAACGTGGAGGCAGCCATTGGTATTCCACCTTGACTTCCACAGCCACACCGTTCTCACCCTCCACCCTTACTTGGTTGACTAGTTCCTCACGAGCATCAAGTTCCACCAGCACCCTCGCATGGTTTGCACGCTGCCTCCTAGCCGTTAGGACATCAGCCTTGAGTGGCACTCCCACGCCACTGACTATGTGGCTCAAGCCTTCCGCCCCTAGGTATTCGCATGGAATTCGCGAGAAAGTAGCCCACACGGGGATGTTGGTGGGTTGCGCCTTATCTAGTGGCATGCCCTTCCTCCATTTCTGCAAAATAAGAAAACGTTGGGCGAAATGCCATGTCTTCTCCAAGACTAGTGTTGTGTCGCTCTCCCCTCCCGAAAATAGAAAAATCCTTCCAAGCTGCCTAGTACATCCACGAGGCCATATTCCTTCCAGAGTTTGAAGGCAATGGAATGGACTAAAGAGTATGGCAGCTTGCAGCCAAGGAAATAGCCCACGAGTGTGGTGTTCCAAAAAGCCGCTCCCAGGTCCCCAACTGCCTTGGGTATGTGCACTGTTGGGGAAGGGCCCTTGGCGGCCGGCGGCACGTATTGCATGGGAAACACTGGTGTGCTGTCCTCCGCCTTGGAGCTGCATGCTTGTGCATAAGTTCTGGTGGCCAGAGACGCCTGTGCAGGTGCAGGTGGGTGACCGTTGCTAGGTGGAATCCGGTTGGCCTCCTCAAGGGTCCGGGAATGTGCTGTCTCTCTTCCCCATGCAATATTTCCAGAAGTGGAATTATTTTGGCCGACACGTGGGGTGTGGCTAGGATGTGTGGCTATTTTGGTGCTTGTGGGCCTGCTGTTGCAGGTATTAGACCTGCTATGGTCTGTGTTGGCACAAGGCTCCACATTGCCTTTCCTAGCTATGGTTTTTCCTTTCTCTTTCCCAGCTGGAAAAGCAGGGCATTGACTTGCCATATTTGGGTTGACATTAAATGCCACCTCAGAAACCGTGCTCACCTCCAGATGAGCGTTTTGGTCTTGCACTCCCAAGTGCAGTCCACTACCAGTGGCATTGTTCATAGTCACCTCCACAAGCGGTGACTGACGGCCGTCGGCACAACTGCATTAGCCGGAATTGTCATGGTGGATAGTATACTGGTAGGTGGTGTATAACTACTGAACTAGGCTAATGCGGTTGGTTGCGGTGGTTCCTAAGGGTCCTACGGGTGAGTGTGTATAGGGAAGTGTGTGGGGAAGAGAGAGAAGAGAGCATTTTCAAAAGTCCCTGTTTTCTTATTTCATCCAGTGTAGAAACTTCTTTTCGTATATTAGCTACAGGAATATTCATTTGGCGTTTAATGTTGATATGCATGAGTTGACAAATCTGCTTTGAGGGGTGATTAATAGTTCATAAAGCCATGACTAGATCTGTTATCACATTCACACATGTGAACTTTCACGTAGAAACTAGAATAAACTAGAGGGGGAAATATCCATCCTTAGGAGAAAAGATAAGGGGATCAAGAAAAACAAAGTGCAGAAAGAAATTACCATATTGAAGGACACCATCCGATTTAGAAGATCAAGAATAAGAAAACTTTCATTACTGTTTTCCATTTGTAACCCTTGGGCCAAACGTAGAAGCAGCAAAAATATTCCAGATTGTGTATACTGCAACAAAAGAATGTGCATGTCAACAATAAAAAGCAACATGGAACAAAATCCAATGCTACAAATTCGTGTGACCTCATATGCAGGGTAGGGTAATGGAATAGAATATAAAAAAAAATTATACTGCAATAAGCTCATCTATTATAAAAAAAAAAAAAAAAAAAAAGCAGGGACAGAAAAAATAAAATACAATCATTAATATGAAAAGTAGTCCCAAACAAATAGCAAATAGAAAGAAAGAGAGAATAGACACAGCTATAAAACTAAACTGAAGGAAGAATGGAAAGAGGATATCTGAGGAATAAAAAGTTTAACACCTTTCATTTTGCAAGTGGTTTTCCAACATGTCTAAATAATAAAAATTTTCAATTTAACATACAATCAAGAGGTAAATTTCACAGAATTCATGAAATGTAGAGAAAGAGAATTCACCATCTTATTTGTAGACCACACCCCTCTATCCTAACGGACCACTTCATACATGTAAAAGTTTTCTCTTTTTTAGTTCATTTTTGTGTGTCTTGAGTGCTCTTTTTATTTATTTAACCTCCATCCTCTCAATTTCTTGACCCTTAAAATCCACCTTCCATGGCCTCTTTTCAGGAGACTGGTGGAAAACCAGAATAAGGAAAAGATTGATGTGGCTATCCTTTTGTGCAGTGTGTAGACCATGAAAAAAGTAACTTTAAAAAAGAAGTTATCTTTCTTAGTACTGACACACTGTTCAATGGAAAAATTAGCCAGACTAAGAAAGCCAATTCTAGCAGAGAAAGCCAGAGAAAATTAGTCAGTCGTGTCTCCTAAAAGAGCAGTGACCTGATCAAACCTAGAAAAGAGAAGTCGAAGATGACTTATCCTTCTCTGTCTACTTCAGCTATAGTTCGCTAATTGTGTTTCACTCTTTTGGTTAGTTTTTCTGAGATGCAGGCACCCTGAGACTCTTCCTGTAATCCAAATACCCAAAGGGACTGCTTTGGCTCCCTGGAGTTAGATAATATCTCATGTTCGCCCTCCTTCATGGCAGAGACTAATCTTTGAAACCTGGTTCCTGTCCTCCTAAAGTACAAGGAAGAGATGAGGATGACTGAGAGATATTAAAGAAAAAGAATAAGTCAAGGAAGAAGAGGGAGAGGAATAAGCTAGTACGCAAACCAGCTTTCCCATTTCTAGTTGAGTTTCAGTAGCGCATCTTTCCCCCTTATTGCTTTTTTTCTAATGTTTGCTTCTTGGCATATAAGAGGTCTAAATGACCCTAACAAATGAAAGGAAGTGAGAAATTTGTGTTTGGAGAAATTAGTTATGGAGATTTTCTCAAGTATTGCCTGAACCAATACATGATGTTCTTTTAGTTTTTCTGGGATCAGTTCTTATATTAGGGGTTCTAAGAGTGGTATTACTTACCAATACAAGTTACTCAGCCTAAGAGAGACACGTTGTAAGAAGCGCTTTTATTTTCATTGGAGATATAAGAAGGAGAAAATAAATCACTTGTATTTTGCCAATGATCTTACGATTTTCTGTAAGGCCAACATCTCCTCTATTTCTCCTCTTAAGGAGCAGCAGGTTTGCAAGATAGTAAGCCTAAGAGCCACATTTTTTTTTTTTTGGTTAATTCAAATTTTCATTTAACCAAAAGGAAGGATATACAACCACAAAAGTGGGAATTGGGCAAAGCCCACTATGTACAAGCTTGAAACTAGGTCAAAACCACTAAGAGCCACATTTTTCTAAGTGGAGTGTCCAACAAATAATTGCTTCTTTAGGATTTTACATGAATAAACTTCAAGTGAAATAACTCAGGGCACTGCACACTCCCACAAAGCCATTTAAGACGAAATGTAGCAAACCTGTGGAGAAAATTTCAGCTTAGATCAATCTTTGGTCCATGAAACTCCTCTCTTATGCTGGTTGCAGAGAGTTCATTAAGGGTATTTTCTTCTCTCTACAAATGTATTGGTCATCCACGTTTATCCTTCCAAAGAAATACCTAAAGCAATAGTGCCTTAGAAGGATGTGTGTAGGTGTAAGGAGGAAGGTGGTTTAGGCATTATTATTGATCTTATCTTGGATAAAAGCAGCAAATTTAAATCACAACTAGTATTTTTGCACGGATATGGGCACTTCTCTTTGGTCTAGTTAGGCCAAATCTGAATTGCTAAAGGAGCAAAACTTTTTTGGTAGGTCAAGATCCCCAGTTGTGCATTGTGGTTTCAACACAAGATCCTTCAACTAAGGCCTTTAGCGCTAACTTTTTTCAGGTGAGAAGTGGAAAATGTAACTTAATTTCTTTGTAGTATGACCCATAGCACCCCAAAGGAATTCTTTGTGAATGGCTAAGTGAAAGGACTATCTACTCCTCTGGTTTCCTAAAGAATCTCAGTTGGTTTGTTGATTAATGGCCAAGACTGGGCTGGCCTTTTGGTGAGCATGGGATTTAATTATAAATGAGTAGGGTGACATTGTTGTTCCCAGAAGTGACCTAAATGACAGATATGTTTGGAAAATTAACCCACCACAGGAATTCTCTATCATGGTGATCTTGAGTTTATTCACTCAAAAGCAGCAAGGGTTCCATGGAGTAATTTTGTTTGGTTTGAGGGTCGTTAACCAAAACATACTTTCATTCTTTGGCTAGGGTTTCACCAAGGTCTCTTGGACAAGTAGCTACTTTGGGGCAACATAAAACAGAATTTACGTTTTTTGGGTGAAATTATACAACAGAATTTATGTTATTTGTGCAAGAAAGAGGAGGAAGCCCACACTCATTTCTTCCTTAGATGTGTTTTTATGAGAAATGCCTGGTTGAAGATCAAAGAACATATGAAAGATGCTGCAGGGTGCCTTCTAATGCGGTATCTATTTCACAGCTCTTCACCTCGTTTCGGAAAACTTTAACCCCAACATGGAGAAAACTTTGCGGTCTTTTAATCTTTCATGTATGGAAAGAAAGAAATAAAAAGACATCTAGGTCTTAGCTCTCTTTCTTATGAAGTTTTAGCTAGGAGGTTTCCTGCATGGTTTTATGCAAAAGGGTAGATCTTCGAGCTTTTAGCCAGCATATCAATTACTACACCCTTTCTTTTCCTTTTTTTGTGGTTCAATATCCTCTTTTGTACAATGGGTTTATATCCCCCTTTTGTATTCTTCTTTCCTTTTTTACAAAACATATATATTCTAACATTACCAAAAAAAAAGAGAGAGAAAAGAAGGAAAAAAAATTCACAAAATTGTACAATTTGATTAAAAATGGAATCCACTGCAAAGGCTTTACTATGTAAAATAACAAGCTGAAAAGGTCCAGAAGCTAGGTAATCCAATGTACTTTACAAAAGACAAAAGCCAAACATCGGGTGCATTTAAGTAAAGATAACAACCCTCTGTTTAACATGGACCCAGCAGCATTATAGTTCTCACAATAACTGAATTCCCTAACCGTCAAACTTATGATGGTAACTAATTAAGCAGCGTTTGAAATTCACTTTTGATTGGTCAAATACCTAACTGTTTGCTAAAGACACTAACCAGAGTCAGAAAAGGCACATAATTGCAGGCGGAGAAGAAGAAGAAGAAAAACAAAGAAAAAGGAAAAAGAAACAGAGTTTCACATTCTAAAGATAGTATCATATGTGCTAGCACAATCAAACGCTAAGAGCCAAAATAAAACTATAGATGGAATATAACAGATCTAGATTATACCATAACCAGCTTAACTGCTGCTGGTCCTAGCAAACACTGGTTAACCAATACGTAATTGTAGAAGGGTAACAAAATATGACAATTACTTACTTCCCAGCGCACGAGCACAGTATTTCCACTGACAGCTCTTAAAATATGACCACGGGTCCTACTTGGAATCATCAGGGATTCAACACCAGGAACATGCAAGGGTGACCGAGTCTCAACAGTCAGAGAGGTGTCATACATAGATGAGTCATCAATCTCAAAGAGAGATGAAACACCCACAGATTTGTCCAGGAAGTTGAACCTGTCATGGGAAAAAACATGATAAGAGAAACTTTTCACTTAAAGGAACAAGAAGATAGTGTAAAAAGGAATTCTCAAAAAATTCCGTCAGCTTAGTTTCAAGCTTGTAGCAGAATGTTTGATGTTCTGACTTAAAAAAACTACCATGAGAAAACATGATAGGAGATATTGTCCACATAACTTAGAAGAACCACTGACATGAGAACAGTGCAAAAAGAAGACTCTATAGCAAGGAAGGGCATAACTTACATACCTATGTTAATCGGAGGTGCCACAGTGAAATATTGAAAAATTGACATCACAAAGAATCTAAGGAATGCTGTCAGCAAATGTATATGCTCAAGTTACTCAAGCAAAATGGCCCAGAAAGTAAAGCCAGGATACACATGTTGTGGGCCTAAGTTTGGGATATAGTTAAGGGGCGATAAACAGTAAAATTGTTAATAAAGGCGTTACCTTTATTTAGAATTCAACCTTTCCTGACAAAACCCATGGTGAAACTAGGTTAGGATTAAGGGCTTGCAAGAAACAACCCTTTGATACCGTCCATTGTAAAATAGACAATCACTTTCTGGCTTACTTCTCAAACCAATAGCTTATTTATATAAGCCTCAAGACCTAACTCACCAACAATAAAAGATAACGACAATTTTAACAATGTCTCCTAAAGATAACAATAAAAGAATAGATTATTTATACAAGCACTGTAACTCAACATAAATCTTTTTATTTCCAAATCAAACTTTTTTTTGGGGGGGGGGATAAGTAAGTTCAATAGGTAAATAGGTAACTCATTTTATTTCCTAATCAAAATCTTTTTTTTTTTTTTTAATTTCCTAATCAAATTTTCTAGAATAAAATCCCTAACATTTCTCTCCCCTTGACACTGAGCTTGTCCTCAAGCTCAAAGACTGCAGGCAATTACCCATTCCTACATCCTTTAATGCAGAGTCGTGATATATCTATCCACAACTTCCAATACAAACAGCTTCTTGCATCATGTTCATGGGTGAATAGCTCACAATAGTTGAAGCACAAATCCTCAGTCAGCTGCCTTGGTATTTCTAACCAAAATAAATGATGAACGTAAGGCAATGCTATAAAATTAAGTTCTATACATGTACCAGCAGCATTTGATCCTCCCTTCTGTACTCCAACAACACCAACTGTAGTCTTGGTGTAGCTTTCCAATATCTCTCTTCTCAATACATGTAGTCTCATATCAGAAATACATGCATAACTCATGGCAGTTCCTATGTTAGACGGATTTTAGATCTCCAACTCAACTTTAATTGCCAACATTAATCTTAATCCTAACATGAATATGGAGAATGCTGCACAACCATCACAATGGGAACCCACAATAGCAACTCCTAAAATCTTCTTTAGTAATCCTCCACCGACCCACTCTGGTTATATTTTACTAACTTGCTAAACAGGTTATACCTCAACAGTGGTCCAAATCTCAAATATCAGAGTTGCTTAAAATTTGCCCATGTCAGCTGCAGTTCTTGTGCAACCTTGTAGTATCACATTCTGCCTCACCCACAACATGAAACAAAGCCACCCAACCTAATTGATCTCTAGTGTTCCTTGGTTGAGGATGATCACTCACAAAATGAGTAAAAAAAATCATAAGATTAAAAATAAATCATTTTATTTCCTAATCTAATTATTCTAGGACCAAATTCCTAAGAGTACATATTATCCAATCCAAATCATCGACTGTACGTAAAATGCACCGAAAAGTTGGACCCATTATAATATGATGGCATTATCACACCCCAAAATTATGCTGGTCTATATGTGCAAAGTGAACTTACTGAAAGTAAAGCAATTCCTTGAAAAGTAAAGAGAGAGATCTTAGAATGCAATCCTCCAATAAACCGTCATTTTGGAGAAATTTTTCAAACTTCCAGGTGTCAAAACTCCATCAAACTTACTTATGCCAAAACAAATAATTCTTAGAAAAACCAAATAAAGACAAATCATGTAAATTATACTCACACACATTCTGCAGGCCACCTTCCTTCACAAAGACATGATAGAAATCGAACAAGTCCAACAGTCCTATATGGGAATTCTACCTCTATGTTGCATAGAAAACACCGAACAGGACCGTCAATGAAACTTTCCCTGTCCCAGAATTGTATACAAAGTGATTCCTGCAAAAACACATGATGAGTTTATGAAGGGCCATCAACCAATATTTTATAGCAATCATTTGTCCAGTATCAAGAGGTCTATATACAAACCTCTCCACAGTAAATTCTGCAAAGTATATCTAATATCAAGCTGACAGTGCTGTCCTCAACCTGCAATACACATGAAAAGAAAAGTAAATAATATTCATAACTCTCTTTTGGAAACTTAATGTGCTTGAACTCCTTACTAAAGCAAAGCAGGAAGCATACCTGATTATTGACTTCATACGATGCAATAAAAGCAGATATAAAAGTCCTCAAGACACTTTTATAACCAGCAACAGGTCCCTAAAGAAGGTGTGAAGGGAAATATATAAGAGAGAAATAAAAAGAAGAGACAACATAGCATATACTGGAGAAATTAAAATGGAATAATCAACCCTAGGCACATATTGAATGATATCAAAAAGGACATTTGATAATAGCACTTCAAATTAGTGGGTAAAAGAGAAACCAACCCCACAAGAGTCATATAATAATCAATAGAAAGTGCTTACATTGGGCTCTTTCAATATGTCGCTCTGCAGAATTTCAAGAAAGTAATTCAGTGATGCGACTTCAAAAGCTTGGCGAACATAACCAATGTGGTCAATTTCCTGGAAACACATAAAGACAACTTGCAAGTACGACAGGAAACATGGTTGGTTTATTGAAAACCAAAAAATGATAAATGCAAGTATATACAAAGACCTATTATCAAAAACCAAAAAATAATAACTGCACAATATCCAGTATAGTAATTAAAAATTTGACCATCTACATACCATTAGCACATTATTGTCCTCCTTTCCAGGCAGTGATGTGATTAGGCAAAGAAATACAGCCCAAGTAAGAACCAATGGACCTGCCTCTTTCACTTCTAGCATATTGAAACTAGAAACAATAGCATCCATTTCCTGAACATCAGTCAAAGAAAAAGTGGATGTGCCCTGCCTGAATAAAAACCACCTTAGAAAGGGAACTGAATAAGATAAAGAGTATAACTAGGCACATGAATGCAAAAACAAAGAGAATGTAACAATGGGAAGACAACCAGGACCACAGCCAGGCGGCCAAAAGTAATTCCTCTGAAAAGCAAAGCATATATCTTTAAGATTCTTTTATAATATGCATGTCATGGATTTATTAATCAGAGTTGCTTATGTTTTCTCTTCTCCATTTCTTTTTTTGGGTAAAATGTTAGGTTTTCTTTTATAAGAAAGAAGCTGTACATGTAAGCTAAGGAAGATAACTCATTTGAAACCTATGAACTTGAGCAGAATACTGATAAAACAAAAGGGTATTAGGCTCAAGATCCTGGCACTCTCACATTAAAGAGCTATCTTACATACAACACTATAAGGAGTTCTTGACAAAAATAAAACAAGATAAGATTTGGCGAGAGACCTCCTTAAAAGAACAAGTGCTTAGCCCCAGCCTCTTCTCATTCCTTTCTTTTAGACTATGTAAATGATAATGCTCAAGAAAAACATCCCATTTGGTAGCAATTTCGGACCCAACGAGTCAAAAAGGTCTCTAATGTCAGATGCTGTTGAGGAAGCTAAGAGTGCAGCCGGACTCCGTGCCTTCAAACTGTTCCAAATACCTTTCGCAAAGGAGCATTTGAGAAAGAGATGGCAAAGGCTTTCTTCCCCAATATTAAAAAGATAGCAGCTATTTTGGGATACAACACCCCATTGCATCAACTTGTCCAATGTTTTTTTGGTCAATTCAGTAATTTCTTTCAACCAAAAAAGATATTTACATCCACAAAGCGGTTATTGAGTATTGCCCACTATTTACAACCTTCTGTTGGGTATAATGACTCCTGATTTATTTTAGTTTACGTGTTATATGTTGCTTTCACTATTATTTCTTATTGGAATACATAAATATAATTCAAAATAAGTCTAGCTAAGCTATTTATACTAGAGGTTCTTTGCCCCAGACAAGTTGAGTTCCTTACACGCCAAATATAATATACTGCAGCTGCTAATGCTGATTTCCATTCTTCTATCTATTGGCTTGATAGGGCATTTGATAGAACATCTAATACCTATTGCTACAAAGTATGGGGTGTTGACGATCCCGACCTAAACATTACTTCTTTCCATACTATTGATGAAAAGGAGCATTGGAAGAATAAATGTTGATGGTTTTCCATGCTTTGGTTGCACAAGAAACATGTTATCTGAATTATAACTCCCCATTGGCTTAGTTAATCAAGTGTGTATAGCTTGCCATTAATTGCAAGCCATAAGATAAAGCTATGTCTTGGTATGGATTTGTTGTTCCATACTAATTTGGTCTAAGGCATAGTATTACCAGTAGGCTTAAGTGTTGAATATGCGCTCTTAATAGAGAAGACACCATTTAGAGATAGTCTCTATATAAGTTTGTCTTCTACGACTTGATTTGGGCATACATTTGGAGGGATATTGAAATTGTTCCAAAACTGTCCTTGAGGTAACCCAATCTCCATTCTCAATAAAGCTGCAAACTCTAACATGTTGGAGTAGACACAAAGAAGCTATTTCCCTTGTATTCACTATTTTATCTAACAAACTTTGTGGTAGCCAAAAGTCAAACCAAAGAGATATTGATAGTCCATTTCCCACTCCATTCAAGTAATGGTCTTGCTTGATGAAGGGGTTTTAATCGACCAAAAACTCCTTCCCTTTAGGAAAATATTGTGTATCCAATCTGCCCAGATGCCTCTAACACTATTGTTGTATAATTGTCATATGTGCTTGAGTTAAGCTGCTTTATTTCATAGTTCAAGTTGTGGTAATCCCAAACTCCTTCAACCAAAGGAGTGCAAAACTTTTCCCATCTTATTTTAGCTTTAGTTGCAATGTTAATTCTTCCACTCCAAAGGAAATTCCTCAGCAATTGTTCTATTTTCCCTATGACTTTCTTTGGTAGCATAAAGATTGAAATTCAAAACACCCGCATTGCAAAGATAACCGACGTTAGAAGTTGGAATCTCCCTACATATTAAAGAAATTTGCTTGTCTAGGCTTCCGATCACGATGCTATTTTTGATACCAACAAATCACAATCTCCCTT
Organism: Laguncularia racemosa; assembly: GCA_037954665.1. NCBI lineage: Eukaryota > Viridiplantae > Streptophyta > Magnoliopsida > Myrtales > Combretaceae > Laguncularia > Laguncularia racemosa. The sequence goes on from JBBMOL010000134.1 coordinate 2,046,054, forward strand.
TTTAACTTGGTTGAAATGAGAGGAACCCCTAAGTAGAGTATCGGCAATTTTCCTTCTTGAAATCCAAAAGCCTCAAGTGCAACTTCCTTCATAGTCGAATTCACATTTGAGAAAAAATTTACTTTTTACTAGATTGACTTTAAGTCTCGATATAGCTTGAAAATCCGACAATACTTCTTTAATCATCATGATGAATTTAATCTCTCCTTTACAAAAGACCATGAGATCATCTGCAAAGCAGAAATGGGTAATTCTCACCTTCTTGCATCTTTAATGGTATGAAAAATCTAAGCTTCTAGCTATCTTCCGGAATAATCCTAATAAAATCTCCATTGCAATCACAAGCAAATAAGGTGAAATTGGATCTCCTTGTCTTAGTCCCCTCTGGTTGGGAATGAAACCAACAAGATCCCCATTTAAATTAATAGAGAATCTTGGGGTTGTGAAACATTTTATTAGAAGCTTCGTAAAATGAGTAGGAAATCTCATACACAGAAGCATTTTTTCCAAGAAATCCTAATTTAGTATATCATAAGCTTTCATGATGTATACTTTGATGGTACATCTAGGAGAACCATGATTACTGTCATACCCATGAACCAGTTCTTGTGCAATAAAAATATTGTTAGTGATTTTCCAGTCTAGTACAAACTAAGGAGCTTAGGACCGTTTTAATCTAAGCTGCGAGCACTTTAGATATGGCTTTATAGATGACATTACAATAAGATATGGATCTGAAATCCACCAATTTTGATGCATTTGGGATTTTTGGCACCAAAGCAATAATGGTACCATTCACCCATTTAAGGAGTGATCCTAAGTCAAGGAAATCCATAATGGCTTTCGTGATATCTTTCCCAATTATTGGCCATGCTACTTTGAAAAATTTTGCAAAGTATCCATTCGGCTCAAGGGCCTTACTATTTGATTGGTTGAAAAAAGCTTCCTTAATTTATGTTTCCAAAAAAAGGTCAATTTAGGAATTCCACTTGTTGGTCACTCAACTTCCAAGTTACTGCATTTTCCACTTCTATTTCATTTTGCACCCCATTAGGCTCTTCAAATAGGTTAGAAAAATAGGACAACACTCCCTCCTTTAAAGCCTCATCCCTAACTACAATAGAACCATCTTCCCTTTCTAGAGATTGAATCCCGCTCCTATTGTCTTTGAATTGTGGCTTTATGGGAAAATGAAGTAATCTTATCTCCAAGAGCTAGCCATTTGATTCTAAACTTTTGTTTAGAGAAGCATTCCTCCGCATTCCTTATGGTGTAATATTTTTGAAAAGCTTTCCTTTCTTCCTTAATCATTGTCAAGTCCCCTTGCCCTATTAAGTTTTGGATAATACTCAATCTTTGTTTGGCTTGGCTCACTCTATTAGATATATTAGAGAACTCATTTCTATTCATGCTTTTCAACTCAACCTTAAGGATTTTAAGCTTTTTGACTACTTGGTAGAGTTTTAACCCTTCCACCTTTGTTGTCCAAGCTTTTGACACCAAACTCAGAAATTCCTCCCTTTATGTCCAAAATTCAAAGAATTTCAATAGTGATTTCCTCCTCACAACAGAAAATTTCCTACAAACCATACACACTACGTGGTCAGAGAGTAATGAGGCAACGAATCTAGCTTCTACTTGCAGGAATTTGTTCAACCATTCCATATTCACTAGGACCCTATCAAGCTTGTTTAATATTGGATTTTTACCCTGTTTGTTTGACCATGAGTAGAAATTTCCTACAAACCTTAAATCGTCCACTTATCCCATGTCAATAAATATTCTAAAATCTAGGATTCCTTGGTTGATCCTCCTATTACCACCTAGATTTTCCAATATGCTTCTGGTCACATTGAAATCACCTAGGATGATCCACGGCTAATCCACCAATGTTGTTGCAATACTCTCCAACTAAATCCATAGTTGTTTCCTTTCCATGGTTGAGTTTGAAGCATGGACAAGGGTCACCACAAAAGATATATTTGCTCTACTACTTATACAAGAGCAATGAATAAACCGGGCATGTTCTTTAAGAACTAGTACATCCTTTGTTCTTGCATCCTATCCTATCCAAATTCTCTTCCTAGCCACACTATTAATGGCAAAATTCTATAAACGACTAATGGCTTGTTTGATCTTATCTTCAAACAAGTGGTTTACTCTCGTTTCAAGTAAGCCCACTAGAGATATACCATTGTTGTTACATAATTTTCTTACATTGGCTGCCTTGATTGGGTCACTAATCCCCCTAACATTCCAAGCCTCAAAACTCATTATTTGTAAGTGAAAATTTTCAAGTAAACACAAGCTTACAATGCTTAAAAAACTACCTCCTCTATTTGCAGTTTGATGAACTCTTTCCACTACCGAAGGAAGATCCCGAGGAGTTTTCCCTTTGGCATACCCTACTATCCGTAGCAGTAAACTACTTGTCTAATGTTACTAGCCACTTTTGAGCAACTAACCAAAGGATGAAGGAATGCCTAGGAATTAGCCCCTTAGACCATACCAATTGAAACCAAGGAACACACTCTATTGGTTACCTTAAGTGCTTATATGCTTCCTTTATTGAGAGCTGAATTGTTGGATTTACTTTTCACACCAATTTATCCTCACAACCCAGCTTTGGTTCTATAGCTCCACCTAGCTCTCCTTTTATTCTCCCAAAGCGGACCTATTGGTTAGTCCCATCCTTCATCGTTAATAATGCTAGATAACCTCGCTTCTTTAAGAAAGCCTGAGCATAGATTTCCCTTTCCCCCAACCAAGAGACTAGGGGACCCATGTGGTGCCACTCATCATACCACAAGGAGATAGCATTGTCATTACCCACCTCCCTCCTTAACAAGCTTTGTGCAAAAATCTAAGTTGTAAGATCTTCCTCCAAGACCAAGAAGTCGTTGCCGAAATCTTCAAGGACCAAATGTTCCTATCCTTAACCAATTCCGTTCTTGTCTAACTTGGCCACAAAGAGTAGCTAACAATAGAACAAAAAAAAACCAAATATGCTTGAGTTGTGCCACTTTGTTCCACATCATGAGATCAACAACACCTAAACCACCCTCTTCCTTTGGTCTACAAATCACATCCCAATCTACTTTTGCTTTTGCCTTAGATTCATCATTACCATTCCATAGAAAACATTTCATTTTCATAGTTAACATCTTCAAAATACTCTTTGGCAAAATAAAGATAAATGACCAATACACTTAGATGGAGAAGAGAACACTTGTACCTGTCCTGCATAGTATAAAAATTCATTCGTCCAACTCTTGATGCGCTTGCTGAATTTTTCGACCATAAATTGACATGTAGCATTATTAGGCTTTGAGGATGTTAAATGCACGCCCAAATACTTCACAGTTAGTTCTCCTAACTTTAACCCCAAAAGTCGCACCAAAGAATCGTTTGTTTATTGAGACTCCACTAAGAAAAATGAGGCCTTTCTCAACACTAGCTTTGAGACCCAACATGGAGTGAAAGTCATCCCTCCTTCCTTGATCAACTTAATAGACCACTCATCCCCTTTAGAAAGAATCATAACATCATCGGCAAAACATAGATAGTTAACTCTCTTTCCAACATCTGTAGTGATAAGAGGATCCTTCCTTCTTACCAATCTCTCTCATAATACATGAGAAAGTTTCCATTACTAACACAAAAAAGTAACGAGAGATGGGATCCTCTTGTCTAAGGCTTCAGGTGCTAGGAAAAAAGCCTACCAAATCCCTATTTATATCAATGAAAAACCTCACTGTTGTATCACATTGCATCACCCATTGCATAAATTGAGGTGGGAACTCCAATGCTCTAAGAAGTTGTTCCAAAAAACGCCATCTAACATTATCCTAGGCCTCCATTATATCGACATTCATCATGCTTCTAGCTCCAAGGCTATTTTTATGATAGTTTAGCAAAAGATTCTATGCTACAAAGACATTATCCACTTTAATGAAGGCCATTTGCTCCTTGCCAATTAGATATGGTAGAATTTGCTTCAATCTTTCTACTAAGATCTTAGAAATAAACTTATAAATGGTGTTAGAGCATGAAGCAAGCCTAAAATCCATAAAAAGGAAGGATTTTCAGCTTTCGAAACCAAAGAGATGACTGTTGAATTGATCAATTTGAGTATGGAACTCATTGCAAAGAAGTCCTTGATAGCTTCACGGACATCTTTCCTCACAATGTCCCAAGTGCTTCAAAAGAAATTTGAGCTATAGCCATCAGGTCCAAGGGCCTTATCTTGTGCCAACAAGAAGAGGATGGATTTAATTTCTTCACCAGACTCTTTTAGCTACCAGCTTAAACAGACCTAATGGCTATAACTCAAGAGGAGGTTCCAAATGAAGCTGATTGGGATGGAGAAAAGAAACTTTCAAGGATTTCTATTTCTTAAGGGATTTAGAATAATCTTTTCTCAAGCAAAAGTCCAAGGTCTCTTGTTAAAGCTTGGTGACCAAAATATAAAGTTTTTCCATTGAGCCCAAAAGTTGAAATATAATAGAGAAGTCATCAAATCGATTTGTGATGATCAAGGCCAGCATCTCTCTTCTCTAAACAAGATCAAAGTTGGTGCCATTAGTTGATTAATGAGTGCTCTATCCAGCCTTCTTAACTTAATATCTGTTGAACATTTATATGTCCAAGTATAAAAAATACCTATGATTTGTGCATCCACTAAACTTGCCTCCTCACAACAATTATTGAACTCTTCCATGCCTTTTGTAACCAACACATTTCCACCCTCTTTATCCTCAAGAGACCAGCATTTGTTGAAGTCTCCTAGGAAAATCCAATGGTCGTTACCAGATTGTTTGAAGCTCACTAAATCCCTCCAAAGAGTTTTCCTTGACATTTCATTGTTGCCCCATACACAAAAGAAACTACAAGCAGCATGCAAAACTTGGTCTTATATAGCTAATATCCTGACGTCCCAATACCTAGGATTCCAAGCTATCCATTGGCCTTGTACATCCATTAGGAAGGACATCAACAAGCCCTTCTCTCCCCAAAATGTTTTGGCTATTTTTTGAAAAACTGGTAAAATAAAACCTCTTCCCAAGAAATACCAGACTAGGGTATACCTCAAAATACGTTCTCCCACTTCAAAAACAACCTTAGGTGGCTTAACTCTAACTCAACCATTTACCCAACAAGGAGGATAATAGGTTAGGACAACATTGATCCTGGGTTGGTTGGTTGGGTTTTGGGATGATTGTTTTGGACCAAAACCGCTTCCCCATAAGAGTTCGGCAGTTTGGAGTTAACTCAAATTGAAAGAGAAGAATTTTCCACAAGCTCTACACAACTTTCCACCTTATCAACAATTTTTGTCATTTCTCTAAGGGTAGAATCAAAGAGAGATTCTTGACTTTGGCTAGAAGAGGAAGGAGAGCCAAATGGCTTTTCCAAAGCCTCTTTTCCTATTGAGTTGGAACTAGAAAGAACCTTTTGACCACTGGGTAAGGACTTTGCTTCTTCAACTCAGCATCTAGTTTTTGTCTATTTCAACTCGTGATAGCATACAAATAAATTAGACAAGGGCACTTGTTAGTATATCCATCGAATTGCAGAACACTTCTTTTCAAAAGTTCTAGGGTCTAGACCTAATCCTAATGCACCACAACCCTTATCCAAACACCACTCTACCCATCACACCATTGCCATTGTCCAACCTCCCCTCTCTAGCAATCCTACCAAAAAAATCCTATGATGATCTTTGCAGCTACTACGGGTAGTACATACAGTGTATAAGCTATTACTAGTGCTCTTACATCTATTACACCCACAAGGGTGGTGTAAATGCAAAAGCGAGAAAACACTAAAGCAATATAGAGAGACAACTAGCAAACACCACAAGCTGACATCCTAATCCCAAAACATTGTCTATCCTTCATCTTGGCACAAGAAGACTTTTGAAAGGCTAATCTAGATGATGGAGAAACAAGGATGTCATCATGGGAGTCAACCAATGTCATGTCAAGAGAGGAGTCTAGCATTAGAGATTCATCGAAACTCAAAGCCTTACCTTCAAACTAGACACCATCACCTACCATGTCAATGGCATTCACAGCAACTCCTACTCTACCCAGAGTCTTAAAACAAATTACAAGATTCGTTTAACAAATAGACACCTTGGCAAACTTGTTATCTACAGAGTTTACCAAAATCACTATGTTAACTAGCACTTCCAAGGGAAGGGGGTCAACATGTGAAACCCACAAAAGCTCTATCCAAAGGCAAATGGCCATCTTCCTTCCAAGTACAACAATTGCATCATGACCGAAGGTCCTGCAATGGAAGCACTAGGGTGCTTCTAGTGGTATTCAACTTCTACACATACCATTCTAGCATCAACACATCAAACAAAGATCATCTACAAAAACACTCTCAGCCTGCATTTCAACACATACCCAAGCAAAGCTCAGGATTTCTTGATAAGCTATAATAGAGTCAACAATCAATGGTTTACTAAGTTCACTTGCAATGTAGCCAAAGCCTTGCTTATGGCAAAACTCCATATAAACATTTTAGAGCATAACCCAAATAGGTATGAAGCCAAGAGCTTCACTTGTGAACAAGATTCCCATTTCCCAATGCTGAAGAATAAAGTACCAACTGGCAAAGTACAAAAGGGTTCCAAAGATCCTCATTACTTGCGCATTGGTCCCATATTTGAAAAGGAAAATACCACTTTCATTACTCAAAACTTTGAGCAAATCAAAACAATTCGATACTACATGGGCAAACCTTTCTCCATAAAGATCTTTGCAAGGATCCGGCCTACTATAGAATTTCTCCATAAACAAGCTCCAAAACTCAACCGTCTCTTGTGGCACTACAAGCTCCTCCCCATCCAAGACAGGGTAAAAATTAAGTGAGCAATCAAGCTCTGGGGCAAGACACAAGTTTGAATAGGCCTCCAAAAAGGACTTACATAACCAGCCTCTTTAGAAAAAGCAAGGAGAAGCATAAGGCTGAAGGGGAAATCAATATAGCAAAGGAAAAAGTTGGTCCAAGGCAGAAAGAGAATGGGAAGAGGGGTTAGTCCAAGGTAGAAGGAGAGTAGGAACAAGTTTGTCCAAATTTGACATTTTTCCAATATTACACATCTATTTATGTACCACGTGGCAACACCCTATTGAACATATCTAACATTAATATTAACTATACAAATACTATGACTAACCATATCCAGTACCTAGCAATACCACCCCTTTAAAATCACCCTATCCTCAAGGCAAGTAATTTGAAACTTTTCATATGATGGCTTATACTATCTATCAATCACCATGAATGGATAACCGGTACTCAGAAGCATCCAAAATCAACACCACTTATCTCAAAGCACCTTCATCAAAGACAATACGATATCTAAAAAAATGAATTTCTAACTCATCCCTCATGTGCTCTTCAACTCCTTAAACTAAATACAGAACACCTATTAGTTCAAATTGATTCATTGGGTTAACAGTTGATGTCAAAACCAAAACAACTCCGTTTGCCCATTCTATCACCACTTATTCACTTAATTCAATGGGACAAATAGACGGTGGGTATGTCAGACCAAGCACCACCCACGCACATTTTTATAGCCTAGTTGCATAGTACACCACCAAAACATCTCATTTTCAATCACAAGCTTTATCATTGATAGGTGATTTCATATATGATCTAAGCCTCCAAGATATGTATGCATTTCACCATGAGTCACTCTAATTGTTCAAGCATACATACTTTATCAATGTAGAATCTCTCTCTCCTCTTTAGAAAACATCACTCCCACTCTCAATCATCCTCTGAATCTGGCATTCTCCCCTTTTTCTAGATCAAATCCTCCACTTAGAATCATGTTTAGGATGATTGTTCCATAGGTGGTAGGTTGGTGATTTTGTCGGGTTTGGGTGTAGGTCCAAAAGAGGGAAAAGAAGGGAAAAAAGTTTGAGTTAAGGGAATAGGGACAAGTAGGTTTAAGTAGAGAGTTTATAAAGAAAAAAATAGGAAAAGAAAGAGAAAACAAAGACAAGGGGATTGTGCATAGTCAAACATGCATCAATGAGTAATGATCCATTGATGGTTTCTCTCTCCATCAACATTGACTTGGTCTAATGAGTATTTCTTACATCAATGGAAAAGTCTAGATCTTCTTTCTTCTCTTGAGTCTCCAATAGTACTAATTTTGGTCCGCTCTTTCTTCTTTTTTTCTGATATATGTTTAATAATTGCTTTTTCCTCCCAAGCAATGAATCCATCAAGTCAAACCAATTAATATAAACACAGGAATTAAAATATTGAGTATATTGAAAATAAAACATAAGGTATAGACTCCGAAACAAAAATGCTCCTAAACACAAAGCTTGAAGCTCCTTAAACACTCTACTAGAGAATGTAACAAAATGACTAAGTGAATGTCTCACAATTACCCAACACTGTTTACACTACCACTCCTTCATTTGTGTGCCACATGGCAACACCCTACTGGGCGCATCCAATACTAACCATACAAATAAGCTATTAATTATATCTAGTAAATCAAACTAGACTTCCTAATATAACAGAAGACAACAAATAGACATACAAACTACAACCCGATACATAACCCAAGATATTTGTTCACAAAGCCAAAGATGTATCAAGAAGTTAAAGCAAGTAGTTTGATGGTCAGCAACAGAAACTTGTGCCGAATTGAATCCAGTCTATAATATTTACATTATAAAGAAAACAGTTCAAATTCTAGCAAGTTTTGGTAATAGATAAGAGATTTCGTAGAACCTCAACAGTTAGAAGTGAAGACTGACATCTAGCCACTAACCTGAAAGACTTTTCATCATGAACCATTTGAAGGAGATTTTCCAAATCCAAGGCTTCTATGAGGATAAGTAGTAGTTGAACTCTAGCATGGTAAGAAGAATGTAATGCTTCTTCAGATACAGCCAACTTTTCCAAGTTACAAGACCCAAACAAAATTCCCTGTTGCAAAAATTCATGTCAAATGAGGATTATAATAGGAAGACATCCACCTCTACAAGAATGGCGAGGTACCTTATAGAGCAAACATAACTTCTTCCATTTTTCTCCATTACATGTGCAAAGAGACTCATAATATGCAAGGAATAATATGTCCAACACCAGATTTTCTTCAGTAAGTGTCTCCTCAGCCCAAAGAGTGAACAGGTCAACATCCTAAAAGGAATAACCAAAAAATGCAAACTTACAACTAAGATTCATCAGAAACAGTGGGACGAATATACATGAAGGATACACAAAAATTTAACATATGCACTGGCAGAAAGCATGAAGTTTACTAAAATGACATCGATCTCAAACTAAGAGTAGCAGATACCATAGGCATCTATATTGTCATTCCACTCTAAGAAAGCTGAATTTCGTTATTCATAAACAAAAAAACGTTTAAGTACCACATGACATGATGTAGTAAATAAGAAGACTCACAAAAGGGACCAAGTGTTAAGGGTCTGAGTTTGCACTCTAGTCACCAGGCATGATTTAGCTATGGTGAATGTAGGCTCTGTGGGATCAGAGTTTTGATGACTCATTATTTATTAGAGAAAAAAAAAAAAGGCTCTGGTCGCTAAAACTACTGTAGGCTACTCCTAAGCTTTTTTGGATTAGTTGGAATTTTTTTTCCCCCATTAAATAAAGGAAAAGTTAAAAAATGATACAAACTATATGGTAGAAAAAAAAGAAGAAAAAAAAGCATAAATAGTCACCTTAAATAGTGACATTTAAAATGAAAACACAGCCGAAGGAGAAAAACTCGTAGGCAAAGAACATACAAACATGAAGGGCAAACAAACAGCCTACAACCAAGTCCTAGACCAGCGTCTACTCTTTTTCTTCTTCTTTACACATAATCTTTTGAAATTCAGCTACTCCTAAGCTACTAAGACTGATTTTCCAATAACTTATGGATTGTCAATTATTTCCAAATAATGACCCAACAAAAAATAATTAAATGAAATAACTCTAAAACATTTATTTTCCTCAAAAAATTTGATTAAGGATTCTATAACACCAATCAACCTAAGAGAATAGCTCTTGACATTTCAAAAGTAAACTAACTCTAAATAAGATCAATTATTAAAAATGAGTTAACAAGTGAAATTATTTATCATTTTCCCCTTCCTAAAAATAAAAGAATGAGTGAAGATCCAGTTATTAGAGATGCTTTAACATATGAAATTAATTATCATTGGCCTCTTCATATGAACAAATAAATAGGAAGGATATTTAAAGTACTTTATTCGTGATACACTTTTCACTCAATTGCTAAGCCTAGAGTTCATCAAACAACAAATATTACATCTAGAATATTAGAGAAAATACAACATCCAGATGACAAATTTCATACCAATGATATCTGCCTAGGTAATCCTATACCTTTGAAACAAGAAAGAGAAAAATGTATTGGCATATAAAATAACAAACAGAAAAAAAATATATGAACAGGTAAAGACAATTATTTTATCAGTAAATCTCTCGTGCAGATCCCTCCTATATTTTTTGCACAAGATGCAACATAACATAAACATGCAGACAAACCATCTGCTCAGGGTAAGTCAAAGAGAGAAGTTCATCCAAAAAAGATATTAGTTTATTCTCCAATCCAGCAGAAACAAGTTGTAGCGCCTCCCCTCCAATAGTATTGCTTTCTTTGGAGCTGCCATTCTCAATACATACTGCACACAAAGCAGCAAAGTTCTTAATCAAGAAGATAAATGACGAATAATCATCCTACTAAATTCTATCTCAAGACAATATTATCAATGAAGTGTGCATATCTCAGATATGAATAATTGAAACAAAGAAAAGGCATATAAAACAGCAGCAGATGACATACAAGCATTCATAAGAATCCACCTTGTGCATTTGAGCAAGCATTGTCTCTCGGTGTAATACTGAAGTAGCATCTGCAGATCAACATATATGGATCATCACCACTTATCTCAAAAATTAGGGACAATCGTCACTTCATACTTAAGCAAGCATGCAAGATACACTATTTCATCTCACTACGGAATCAGCTATAGAATTGAGGGATCAAAATGAAGGACGGGGTGGAAACATTTCCAATTATTAAGATAGAGGAAGAAGGAAAGAACAAAGTAGTTATTGTGTTGCAATGCAGGCAATCCATTCCTCGCAAATAGGACAATCCTGCCTGCTTCTCATCTCCTAACTGCTCAATGAACAACAATCTTTTTCGTAGCATAGGACAGATAGTAACTGTTGTATTATAGCTATACTTTACAGACTGCAGTGAGATCCAACATCATATAGTCCACGAGCTGCATAGTTTAATGAATTTTCAAGATTCTTTTATGTTCTCCTTGCAGACCATAAAGTAACAATGGTATCCACTTTCCCACCAAAATTCTATAGCTGATTCTCCTGATCAAATATCACTTTTTTTGGTGCAATTGCAAAGAGGATCAAACAAACAGGACCAAGCCTTAATACATAAAAAGCTGCATTACCAAGCAGGCCATAAACTACCTAAATTTTATAGAAATTTAACTTTCTGCACACATCTTGAATCTTTCATATATTCAATAATCCATACATTTCAGTTCCAAGATAACAAAATGATGAAAGGAAAATAATTCAATTCAAACTACTAACCGCATGACGAAACTCCAGCACTACGGAATCTACTGCAGCATTATGCTGCCAGCTTGACCTTTCGACTAGAATATAAGATTGTAACTCATCTAGAACCTATAACAGTTAAGAAGAAGTAAGCAAATTAAAGCACAAAATTCAAGTAAACGTAAAAAGGGGAGGAAAAGCAATGACCGTATAAGAAAGAGCTAGGCTTTACCAAATAAGAACTAATTTCTAAAGCCTTATCTTTAAGTTCAGGCACGACGGTGAGCTCATGACTTCCAATTTTAATTTTTCCATAATTCAAAACTTGTTTCGACTTGTCATTTGGAGGTTTAAAGAGAGAGACTGTGTCAACGAACCAATTCCGATTCTCCTCCAACTTCTTTACCTAGACAACAAAAACACGAGCAATGTAGTGCATATGTAGAGAGAGAGGGGGGGGGTGGGGTGGATTGTGGAGAGAGAGGAGAGAAATGAACTTACGAGTTGAGGAGGGAGATTGGAGGAAAGAGGGATGTTATAGAGATCGGAGAGAAGAGAAGAGAAGGAGTTCCACCATAGAGAAGCGTCGACGGTGGTGGTGGAGGAGCTGGAGGAGGTCGTTGCCATTTGGAGTTTGCCTGGATAGAGATTTCTAAAAACCCTAGAATCAAACTCGATTCAACGGACGGTTACATTCAGAGGATTTTCGTTTTCAACTTTCCTTTTTGGCGCTTTTTCGTTAGTGAATTGTGAGAACTGAGGACGGGAGAAGTTTTTGGGGTTTTAATAAGGTTTTGTCGGGGGAACTGAAAGCAATGTAGTAAGTGAGCGCTCACCGAAGAAGCTTACGAAGATGGGCCTGGGCTTTGAGTTCATTCAATGCAAAATGCGCTTTTATTTTTTTTTTCCACCACCGCACAATTTCTATTTTTCAGTTTGCATATCGAATCAAGTTATTGAAAAAAAAATTGAAATATTGGATGAAAATTAAAAAATTTATACAATATATTTAATAATATAAAAACCTATTTAACCATATAAAATAAATATATCATTTTAATTCTAAAAATAACACTACTATAAATTCTTAAATCATCAACAGATTATATACTATCATTTAGTTGACCTGTTTTTATAGTATAGCATTAGATTGATTTTTTAGTACAATTTTTAGTTAGCAAATTAACCTCAATTCTCGAATAAAAAATCCTTTTACACCAAATTCCTAAATCATGAAACCATCAATATTTATTTCACTACTTCTATAACCAATCAATTTTCCCTATACTTTATCATTAAAAGATCATGTACATCACATGAAAAAATATGGCATGAAGACCAATGAAAAGTATTAACTCAATAGTAGTATTAGCTAATGATATATACAGATATAGACACAAAGACACAAATGGACATCAAATACCAACACTTGATTAACCGATAATAGCTGCATAAATGAAACAAACTGAATTGTAAGTTATTCAAGCTTAACTCAAAGTTCATTTGAGTTTAATTTCATCATCATCTCACCGAGTTAAAACTAGAATTCATCTAGCATAATGAGATTATAAGTCTAATCAAGTTCGAATTGAGTTTAATCATATATCAACTCTCTTATCTAATTTTTTTTCAATTGTTTACAAAACAAATCTCGATAAAAATGATAAGTAAATATGCTCAACAAGTGACTATTTTATAGGAAACACAAACATGTCAATCCACACATGACCTAGTCTATGATTAAATGTAGCAATCGATACAACCAGCATACAAGCACAAGCATACCCAACATCTCAAACACTATAATCCATGAGTTATCTTGAATCCTTAGAGTCTAAGAGTTACTGGAGAAATAATAAATAATGAGAAAAGAAATGAAAAGATTTTAACAGGAATTATATATTTAATAATGACATAAACACTTGTTCTTACATTATTTGAATAAAAAAAATTAAAAATACTAATTCATTTTGAATTCTCGATGGAATTTCTCAACCTTTTTTTTTTTCATTATTACCATCTCATTTTGAATTTACCATTAGAATCAATCATTGGTCGATCAATCTATTATTACTATTCATAATAGCATCCTCTATCACAAGAGTAAGCATTAATAAGTTATCTCTAAAAGGCCTGATAATTGTATTAGGGGTGCACTAATAAATTTAGAATTAAGGAGTGGATTAAGAAAAAGTTTAGAACAAAATTTAAGCGAACGAGGGGAAATAAGTGGACGGTTAGGCAAAATGGTTGCTTGAGTGGAGTAGGATATAATATAGGAAGCCAATTTGATCAAATACATGATGTCCAGATCATAATTATTATTGAAAGTTTCAAATCTAAGACAATCAAATGCAAGATTTCTTATTTCATCAATAAATTTTTCAATTTTTTAAAGATCTTGTCAAATTAGTATTTCTTAAACATTTGAGATTCCTACCATTTCCTATTTTTAAGATTCCAGTATTGATAGTATTAGGGCATGATTTGCCATTAATTTTAATTTTAGATTAGGTGCGTTAGGGTTTACTTTTATTATTATTATTTTTTAAATTTACAACCCGAATTTCTCAGTTTTGACCATTAAAATCAAACTACTTACTAGATTAGTGCGGCCTCATAATGGTTTTCCCTCCTACCACAGCAAGTGATTTCTTGCTAGAATCGTAAGTCTAGAACCTACATTCACAATATTTAGGACGAGCTTTACGTCTATTAAGTTGTGTACATTTTCTTTATTTAATATAATTGTCAAAAATTGTACCTTCTTACTTATTTCTTTTATTTACTTGGCAGAATTATTGTTATATATATAGGCCATTAACCAGGCACATATAAAAGTACGCATGTTTGCATTTTTATTTTATTAATTATTGCGTTTATCTATCGTTTCCCCTATAATTATTGTATTTATCTATTCCCCCTTTTATTTTTGGTATTTCAGAAGCGTATAACATGGCTCATGAAAAAAGAATGGAATGGAAGAAAACACAATTACCGAGCTACCAGAAGTGGCTAATCTTGTTATCCTCCACGCTCTCTTCTTTACCAGTACTTAAAAAGCCTACTCTATGTGCACCATAGAGCAAGCCACATTGAAGCAGCTCATGGACATTTCGAAAATTTCATCTGTTACAGAGCAGCGTGGATTTACTTAAGAGTTGGAATAAACTCTACAAATCATTATATGATATGATATGATCACATGCTTAAACAGAGATGTCTAACGTGGACAATGTTGAGGACAATAAAATAAAATGCATGATTTTACAGAATTCCAAAAAGTAATCAACCGAATACCACGAGATACTAGTGCGATTTTAGTAGTAATGGCTTATATTTCAGATAACAGATAAAGATAGAATCAGATAGATGAACCTGATAAGTCTTTCAAATGAAGAGGCAACACTAAGCAATCTTGCATTTAGCTTGCTGAAAGAACAACCATTTGCAACTCTGCATCCGACAGCTAATTACTACCATTGCCAGGGCAGAAGTTTATGAACTTGTTACTTTTTAACAGATGCAATTGGAAGAAATAGCTCACACATAGGAAAGACAGAAGCACGTAACTAATTAAGATCTCTATGCTGAAACAAAGTTAAACCAACAAATAAAAGAGCAGCAGAACATATGAAGACAGAAAACATCTCTATGCTATCGTGCATTAAATTCATATGCTATGATGTCTGATTTGCAGAAGCAATGTAACATGATTGAATATTCTATCAAGATGGGAAGATGAGTTTGAACAGATTAAAATAGTTTGGAGTAGAAAACTTACATAGAAAATGCTACTAACATGATAAGTAGTTGTATTCAAATTCACAATTTTCACTAATACTACGAGAACAATATATATAGATATACAAAACCCTACCAACCTCTATCAACTTCTACCTAACACTATATTAATTACAATCTAGAAAATACAACATATTATAACACTCCTCCTCAAGTTGCAACATAGATATTGACCATGCCCAACTTGTTACACATATCATCAATTCTAACACTATTCAAAGCTTTAGTGAAAACATTTGCTAACTATTCTTTAGTTCTGACATGTCCTGTAGAAATCAAAATTTGTTATATCTTCTCACGGATAAAATGACAATCAATTTTAATATGTTTGGTTCACTCATGAAACATAGGGTTAGATGCAATGTGAAGGATTGCTTGATTATCACACCATAACTGAACAGGTATAGGCACTTTAAATCTAACTTCAGTTAAGAGCTAATGAATCCACATGTTAATTATGCCATAGCTCTATATTCTGCCTTTGCACTTGATTGGAATACTGTGTATTGTCTCTTGTTTTTCCAAGTGACTAGATTTTCTCCAACAAACACACAATACCTAGTGGTTGATCTTCTGTCTATTTTAGATCATGCCCAATCAGCATCCGAAAAACACTTAATACGATTTTCATATGCTAAACCATGTCTAGAAGCACCCTTTAGATAACACAAAATCCAATCTAAAGCTACCCAATGATCCATTGTAGGAGAAAACATTAACTGACTTATAACGCTAACTGGGTATGCAATAGCAAGACGAGTTACTATAAGATAGTTTAACTTCCCAACTAGACGTCTATACCTCCCTGAATCCTTGATTGATTTCGTTTCTTTTGTAAGCTGCATATTAGGAGTCATAGGTGTATTGCATGGCTTAGCTCCTAATTTACCTGTCATGATTAATAAGTCAAGTACATATTTCTTCTGAGATAGGAAAATGCCTTTCTTACATCTTGTCAACTCAATTCCTAAGAAATACTTCAGTAGCCCCAAATATTTAGTACGGAATTGAGTGTGAAGGAATGATTTGAGGTAATACTGATGCTATCATTTCCTGTAATGATAATATCATCAACATATACAATGAGGATAATTATACTGATATCAAAATACTTAGAGAATACCAAGTGACCTGATCTGCTATTTCTTAGACCAAAACTTTCAACAACTTGACTGAATTTCCCAAACCAACCTCGAGGACTCTGTTTTAGTCCATATAATGACTTCTGCAGACGATAAACTTTACCTGACTCTCCCTAAGCAACAAACCTTAGTGGTTGCTCCATATAAACCTCCTCTTACAAATCACCATGTAAAAAGGCATTTTTTATATTCAATTGATATAAATAGGCGAATAGCAGTTAACTTAGCCACAAGAGAAAATGTGTTTAAATAATCCACACCATAGGTTTGAGCATATCCCTTTGCGACAAGATGGGCTTTTAGCCGACCTACTGTTCCATCAGGATTAACCTTGATTACATATACCCATTTACAACCAATCGGAGTCTTTCCTACTGCTAAGTCCACTAGATCCCAAGTGTGACTTGTATCCAAGGCATTCATCTCATCAATCATAGCATCTCGCCAATCCGGATGTGAGAGTGCAACATGAAGAGACTTTAGAATGGTCATAGTGTCAAGAGATGCAATAAATGAGGAAGATGATGATGACAAGTAATCATAAGATACACAAAAAGAAATTAGATAGGTACATTGATGTTTGCCTTTACGGAGTGCTATAGGAAGATCAAGATCACTTGTAGCTGAATCCATCGAGGAAGAAGAGACTGGTGTAGGACATGAAGCAGGAGGAACCTGTTGTCGTAAGTATACATACTGAATTGGAGGTCATGATGGTGAGGGCGGTGGTAAGTTATCTAGAGACTTATAAGTAATACGATAAAGTAATAAATCGTCATCCTCTTCTTGTTTTGGAGTTTTAATGGATGGAAAAAATGGTGTGTTTTCTACAAAAGTGACATTAATTGAAACAAGATATTTATCAAGATGAAGACAAAAACACCAATATCCTTTTTGAACCCAAAAATATCCCAAAAAAATACATTTGAGAGATTTAGGATCGAGTTTAGTAACCTAAGGACGGACATCACGAACAAAACAAGTACTACCAAATATCTTAAGCTCAATAGGAAACAATGACCTCATAGGAAACAATACTGTATAAAGAGTCTCACCTTGTAGAATAGATGAAGGGAGATGATTAATCAAAAAACAGGCAGTGGAGACTGCATCAACCCAAAATTGTTTAGGAACATACTTCTAAAAGAGAAGTGCTCATGCAGTCTCAAGAAAATGTCTAATTTTTCTTTCAACCACTCCATTTTGAGAAGGTGTATCCACACAGGAAGATTGATGAAGAATACCATTTTGGAGCATATATGACTAAAATGAGAGAGAAAAATATTCTTTAACATTATCACTTCTTAATGTATGTACTGAGATATTGAATTGTGTTTTTATTTCAGTACAAAAGGCAGAAAAATGTGAAAAAAAAAACGATTTTTTATAAGATAAAGCCAAGTCATACGAGAATAACCATCCACGAAAGTAAAAAAATATCGAAAACCAACCTTACATACAACTGGGCATAGACCCCATACATCAAAATGAATTAACTCAAAAGGTAGACTAGCCCTTTTATTGACTCTAGATAAACTAGACAAACGGTGGTGTTTAGCAAAACGACAAGATTCACAATCTAAAGTAGAAACTTTATTAAATTGTGGATAAATGGTCTTCAACACAAATAGAGAAGGGTGACCAAGCCGAAAGTGAGCTTGCAAAGGTGTTAAGACACTTGAACATGCAACTTACCTTGGTACTTGTGTATCCAATATATAGAGATTGCTCGATTCATATCTTTTACCAAATCTTCTTCATCGTAAGATCTTGAAACAAATATCGATCAAGATAAAATGAGATACAAAAATTCATTTCACGATTAAGTTGACTTACTGATAATAAGTTAAAGGAAAACTGTGGTAAACTTAACACAGAAGATAAAGAAATCAAAAGAGTTGGATTAATAGTGCCAGATCCAAAGACAAATGACTTAGAGCCATCTGCTAGAGTGACATTTGTAGGAGAGGTGTATAGTTGGTAAGTGGAGAAGAAATCAAGGTTACCTGTTATGTGATTATGGCACCAAAATCAATGACCCACTTAAACGATGAGGAAAGAAGACACTAAGTTGATTTACCTGATTTAGCAATCATAGACGTATGATGAGATGAAGCCTTCAATGCCTCTTAATACTGAGAGAATTTGGCATATTCATCAACAGAAATTGTTAGTCTTTTCAAAAGATGAACTCGATATGGAGTCAGTGGAGGCAATGAGTACCGACTGCTTCTTCTAACCACGATTTTGCAATTTCTTACAAGTACGCTTTGTATGCCCTGTCTCATGATAGTAATAGCAAACAACACCCCCCCCCCCCCCCCCCCCCTCTGATTCCTGACCTTGAATATGATCTCCACTAAATTTATATTCTGTTATTTTAATCGTCACTTGAACTATATCTATGATATGTGATTTATTCTCAGTCATCTAGCAATCTAATACTATATATATTTCCTTCCTCTAATCCACACAACAAACACCAACAGCACCAAACAACACTAGAAGATTAAACCACCACAAACCAAACACCAACAACTCCAAACAACACTAGAAGATTAAACCAAACCAGAAATGCTAGTTCCAATAGGGAAAGCACCTCAATTAGCTTACAAAAAAAAAAAAAGCTTTCAAAACCACCAAACTAAAAGAAAAATTAATTTTCCAACAACAATCAAACCAAACTAGAAACCCTAACCTTAGGAAGGAGCACAAGTCTCAAGATGATTTTTGAAATGGCGAGATTAGAATGAAAAATACCATACCACGAAGACCCGGCAAGAACACGTGGACGAATGAGGGTCACACACTCCACGCGCGGAAAATGAGGAGAGGCGAATGGTTTATGTGGAGTGTAAACCTCGCACCAATCCGTTTGTCGGTGACGTTTGTCGGCCAGCAATCTTTCCTCCTAAAGGGGCGGTGAGAAAAAAGAAACACAAACACTCTCCCGGGTGTGTGTGGGATACAAACACTGCTCACTAGGCAGCTAGGGTTTAATGAATCCTAAACCCTAATTTTCAAAAAATTCCTATAATTAGACAGCTCTAATACCATGTAACTTTAATAGGTAATTGTATTCAAATTCACAATTTTCACTAATCCTACGAGAACAATATATATAGAGATACAAAACCCTACCAACTTCTACCTAACACTATATTAATTACAATGTAGAAAATACAACATATTATAGCATAACTGAAATCAAAATCAGATTTGTATATGTATATATTTACAATTGTTTATAATTAGAATTTATTTGTTACCTTTTTTAAATAATTCTGTTTTAATAGGTTTATTCCTCGTATAATTTATTCCCTTTGTAATCTATTTAAAGAGATGAAATCTCAATAAGAAGTGTAGTGGATTTCTTCATCCCTAGTTTATCTTTTTTCCCAAAGTACCCGTGGGGGGGTGCTATCCTAACTGCTACCTATCTCATAAATAGATTGCTAAGTCGTCTAATCAAGTTTGAAACTCCTTTGTCCATGCTCTCTAAAACCTATCCACAAGTGTCTAAATCCAATACACTTCCATTAAGAATTTTGGTTGTATTGCATTTGTTCATATTCATGATCATAATAGGAACAAACTTGATCCTCGAGCAATTAAAACAATTTTCGTTGGCTATTCTCCTAACCAAAAAGGTTATAGATGTTATTGACTAAAAACAGGAAAAACATATGTTTCATGTGATGTCACATTCTTTGAGAAAACACCATTTTTTTTCTTCATCATCTTTGCTTTAGGGGGAGAATCGGAATGAAGCTTCTTGTCATTAGGATACACTTGATTTGCCACTACCTGACATCACCTTAGACACAATCCCTAAACCTGACCGAACAAAAACTAGTCTTCCCATAGTTGACCCAACTTCATCTTATCACATCACAGGTTTGGAAACAGGGGGAGAATCAAGATCCCTAAGGTCTGAACAACAAGAGTTGCAGGTCTACTCCAGGAAAAAAGGGCATCAAAGAAATAAAGAAATCATGAATCTTACTCATAATCAAGCAAATGAACTGATGATAGAATCTCACTCACCCAACAAATCGGGTAATACAAGTCATGAATCAAATTTGGATTTACCGATAGCATTGAGAAAGGGTCTTAGATCTTGCACTCAACATCCTATTTCTAAATTTATATCTTACTCTAAGCTATCTCCTTCTTTCAATGCTTTCACTTCAAGTTTATCTAGAATTATGATTCCTAGGTCTATTGAAGAGGCATTATCTATTCCAGAGTGGAAGGCTGCTGTTCTTGAAGAAGTACATGCTCTTACACAAAACAACACCTGGAGTTTGATGGAATTACCAAAAGGAAAAAATATGATAGGTTATAAATGGGTCTTCTCGATCAAATATAAGGCTAATGGTTTGATTGAGAGATATAAAGCACGCTTAGTAGCAAAAGGTTTTAGTCAAACATATGGGATAGATTATACTGAGACCTTTGCTCCCTGTTGCCAAGCTTGATACTGTCCGAATACTACTATCTTTAGCTGCAAACTATGATTGGCCTCTTCATCAACTTGATATCAAAAATGATTTTCTAAATGGTAAACTTGAGGAGGAAGTTTACATGTGTCAACCTTCGAGATTTGAAGAAAATCTAGGGAGTAAAACTGTTTGTAAACTCAAAAAGTCAATCTACGGGTTAAAATAGTCTCCACGAGCCTGGTAAGATAGATTTTCCAAAGTCATCAAGAAATTTGGCTAAATGTAGGGACAAGTTGATCACACACTATTCGTTAAACATGCTGAAAAGGAGAAAATTACTATTATTATAATATATGTTGATGATATTGATTTCCCACGGTATTATTTACCAAGACTATAGGAGCATTTTAGGAATTTGAGGTCTCGCTTGTGAAGTCTCATTCATATAGTAATGTCTCTAGCTCTCTTCCTTAGTGCAACTGTCCTATTCCTACAAAAAAAAAAGTTAATTTTTTAGGGTACTCCCGGGAACAGATCCAGTGGAGACGGGGCGAGGCCTGTAGCTCAGAGGACTAGAGCACGTGGCTACGAACCACGAGGGGTTCGAGAAATTTTGAAAGGACTTATTAGGCTAAGCTAAAAGAAAGAATTCAAGGAAGTCCATTACTGAGAGAAGTGACTCCCATGCCTTTCTTGGTCGGACCAAGCCAACCGGCGATTTCCGACAAGTCTTTCTTCATTTTTAGAGCAAGAAGCGGAACTACAAGAAAGCTTTCTTTTATGGATAACAAATTCATTTTCAAATATAGTTGGGAGACTTTACCCAAGAAATGGGTTAGTGAACAATAACAAGGAAATAGAAGGATTGAAGCAAATGATCGCAAATGAATTTTAAGTGAAAGACCTACGAGCACCGAGATACTTTCTTGGAATGGAAATAGCAAGTAGTAAGAAAGGAATATCTCTCTCAAAGAAAGTATACCTTAGATTTATTAAAAGAAACTAGAATGCTAGGATGCAAGCCAAGTAAAACACCAGTTGAACTCGGGAACAAATGGAAAATGTTTGAAGGAAAAATTGTTGATAAAGGATAGTATCAAAGATTAGTTGGAAAGCTTATATATCTCTCACATACAAGGCCGGATATTGCCTTTGCAGTGAGCTTGGTAAGTCAATACATGCATGCACCATGTCAAGGTCATCTCAATGCTACATATAGAATCTTAAGATACTTAAAACAAACTCTTAGGAAAGGGTTATTTTTTGTCAAGACCAACGATCGCAAAGTTAAAGTCTTTACGGATGCTGACTGGGTTGGATCAATTGATGATCGCAGATCGACATTAGGCTATTGCACACTATTATGGGGAAATCTAGTAACTTGGTGTAGCAAAAAAAAAAACAGTGGTTGCCAGGAGCAGTGCGGAAGCGGAGTCTAAAGCTATGGCCCATGGATTTGTGAGCTTATTTGGATAAGAAGAGTGCTGAATGAATTGAAGATTGAAGCTGAAGAACCTATGTCACTCTATTGTGATAATCAATCAACAATAAGTATTGCTCACAATCCTATTCACCATGACAGGACCAAACATGTGTAGGTTGATCGATACTTCATTAAAGAAAAACTTGATAAAAACATTATCAAAGTTGAATATGTGCTTACATCCCATCAACTAGCTGTTCTTCTCACAAAAGGACTTTCCGAAAAGACTCATGAGAATCTTGAAGGCAAGCTTGGTCTCATCAATATCTATAGCCAAGCTTGAGGGGAGTGTAATCAAAGTCAGATTTGTATATGTATTGAAGAGAGGAGTTTTTTCTGTATATTTCAACTCTTAATGAAGATGTTATACAAGTATTCTTATATACAAGAATACACATTACATACCATATATAAAAAATATCTCCTACTAAGTATAAACAATTTTGCTAACTATAAAAAACACTTACTACTATAAATAATCCTACTATATTTAGACCATTCAACACTCCCCCTCAAGATAGTACATAGATGTTACACATGCCCATCTTGGATAATATAGTTGAAAAGGCACTAGTACTAAGACCCTTAGTCAATACATCAGCAAGTTAATCAGAAGACTTGACAAAGGGCAAGCATATAATTCTTTGATCTAGTTTCTCTCTTATTAAATGTCGATCAATCTCCACATGCTTTGTCCTATCATGTTGTACTGGATTATTTGCAATATCAATGGCTGCCTTGTTATCACAGTAGAGCATAAGAGGGCCTTTTTCTAGAAGTTGCAACTCCATCAAAAGTTTTCGGATCCACAATGCCTCACATACACCTTGGGCAAGTGAACGATACTCAGCTTCGACACTTGACCAGGCCACCACACCTTGTTTCTTGTTGCGCCAAGTCACCATGTTACCCCCAACAAAGCTGCAATAACCTGATGTAGATCGCCTATCATCACACAATCCTGCCCAATCTACATTTTTGTATACTTCAACTCGAAGATGTCCGTGCTTACTTAGTAAAATACCTTGTCCTGGACAACTCTTTTAAGTATTGAAGTATACGACTAACTGCATCAAGATGAGGTCTACGAGGATCATTCATATACCGACTCACTAAGCTAATTGCATAAACAATATCTGGCCGTGTATGTAAGAGATAAATTAACCTCCCTACGGTGCGTTGATACTGCTCTCGATTTACTTGCTCTCCACCTCCTGCTTGGAGACTATGATTGGGATCCACTGGAGTTGTAGCTAGTCGACATCCAAGCATCCTTGTATCCTTTAGGAGATCAAGGACATACTTTTGTTGAGAGAGATATATCCCCTTAGATGATCTTGCTACCTCTATTCCCAAAAAGTATCTTAATGAACCCAAATCTTTAATCTCAAACTCTTCTGCCAACTTTCGCTTTAAATGTGTCATCTCCTCAGTATCATTTCCTGTGAGAACAATGTCATCTACATACACAATTAGCAAAGTTATTTTTCCTCCATGTAGTCGGATAAACAAAGTGTGATCAACACAACTTTGTTTGTATCCAAGTCGTAACATGGCTTGTCTGAACCTGTTAAACCAAGCCCGAGGAGACTGTTTTAATCCATACAAAGATCTTCTTAAGCGACACACCTTCCCGGATGTTTAAGTATCATGAAACCCAAGTGGGATCTCCAAGTAAACTTCTTCCTTAAGATCCCCATTTAAGAAAGCGTTTTTTACATCTAACTGATGTAATTGCCAATCCAAGTTAGCTGCACAGGAAAGCATGATCCGAACAGTATTTATCTTTGCTAGTGGAGCAAAAGTCTCTTCGTAGTCTCCCCCATATGTCTGAGTATATCTTTTTGCCACCGATCGAGCTTTATAGCGGTCCACCTTCCCTTCTGGGGTGTGCTTTACTGTATACACCCATTTGCATCCAACAGCTTGCTTATTCCGTAGTCTAGGCACAAGCTCCCATGTTTCATTCTTCTGTATTGCTCGCATTTCTTCAATCATAGCCACCTTCCACTCGGGGCTTTACAATGCTTCCTTCCAGTGCTTAGGACCATTGGAAGATAATAAGGATACAGAAAAGGCTTGAAACTGAGGAGACAAGGACTCAAGAGAGATGACGTTAGTAATAGGATGTGAAGTAGAACACAAATGGGACCTATATTGGGAATTGCAGGTTCTATTTTGTTTTCTAATAGCAATAGGTATGTTTAAATCATCACTATTAAGAGAAGAAGATGCATCACCTAAGACTGGCAAGGAAGGAGTGGGATCTTCATGAGCTACAGACAGTGTAGTTGGGGCATGAGAGTTATCGGAAGCAACTATTCAAGGCCTTCGACTGTAGACCTTCAATGGTCTTGGTTCCTTATTAGGAATTTCAGATATCCCATTGTCAGGTGATCTTGTCATATCATTAATAGGATCTCCCCCTCAACATTAGGATCACTAGGAGATGGCATTGGTAACTCCATCATTCGATTAACATCCATTGAAGAATTATCAGATGTCTCTAACTTTTGAGAATTCTTAGTTGAAGAGGATCCAAAATATGGTTGTGACTCCTAAAAAGCCACATCCATTGAAACATAAGTCTTCCGATCAATAGGACAATAGCATTTGTACCCTTTCCTATCCGGTACATAACCAACAAACACACATTTCTTGGATCTGGGGGCAAGCTTGCCATCTAAAGGATTTCGAATGTGAACCAAACACTTTTGGAGGAACAATAAAAGAGTGGTTGCCTTGAAGCACTTGTAGAGGAGAACGAAAATCCAGAGAAAACAATGGCATCCGATTAATGAGGTAGCTTGCACACAAAACTGCCTCTCCCTATAAATATTTAGGAACATTCATGGTGAAGAGTATTGAACGAGCTACCTCAAGGAGGTGACGGTTCTTTCGTTCTACAACTCCATTTTGAGTAGGAGTTTCCACACAAGTCTTCCGATGCACAATCTCATGTGAGAGTAAAAACTCTTGGATTGCCGTATTTGTATATTCAATCCAATTTTCAGTCCGAATCCCTTTAATGCGAGCACCAAACTAAGTTTCTACCATCTTGTAGAAATTTTTGAATGCTAAGAGTACATCACTCTTAGCCTTTAACAAGGTCAACCGGGTTATCTTGCTATGATAATCAATAAAAGTCACAAACCATTTACAACCACTAGTATAGGTATTAGCAGTTGGAACCCAAACATCAGAGTGAATCAAATTAAAAGGCTTAGAACTTTTATTTCCACTAACAAGATAAACACTTCGAGAATGTTTAGCTAATTCACATGCTTCACATTTGAGCATGTCTTTATTACAACTTTTATAAAATAAAGGGACTAACTTCTCAAAAACTCTAAAAGACGGGTGCCTAAGTCTCTTATGCCACATGATAAGGTCTTGTTCTAAAGAAACCACCAACTGTGCCGATTGCAGTTTACTCTCCTCCAGAAAGTACAAACCATCTTGATGACTACCATGCCCAATCACCTTTCCCGTCTTCAGCTCCTGAAAAATACAATGTGTTGGCCAAAAGGTTACTTTACATTGTAGAGAATTTGTAATAGCAGAAATTGAGAGAAGACTATGAGGAAAGTTAGGGACATGTAAGACATCAGATAGATGAAGTCCGAAAAAACTATTTATTTCACCTTTTCCAAGAATGGGAGAGAGAGAACCATCAGCGATTCTAACTTTATTCCTATCGGATTGGGGAACATAAGAGCCAAAGGTGGTAGATTTGCCAGTCATATGTTTAGATGCACCAAAATCTATAATCCAAGTTCCTACGTTGTAAACACCCCATTTTTGCTCTAAGGAGCAATAATAATCAATAATAAGTAATTTCCAATTTTTCCATATTTTTCTCTAATTTAGCAAAAATAGGAAAAATGTTCAAAAAATAAAAATAAATAGGAAAATACATCAATTTTGGAAAATAATTTCAGAAATGGCAATAATAAGGGTTAAATGATTTTTACAAATTTTAAAAATTTCAAAAAATACAAAAAAATAAAAAAATCGCATTGCATAAATGCAATTTGCGAAATAAATAAAATCGCGAAAGTGGGCTAGCCCAGCTGGTCCGGACCATGGCCTAAGGCGCGCGCGGGGGGAGCTCGGTCACAGGTTCGAAACGCGGGGGAGGTAGATTCCGTGTTTTGCAATTTTTCTTCATCGCCTAGGATACGTGGCAGCATCTGATTGGCTAGAGCGAACGCACGCGCCGGCGAGTGATCGTCTTCAACCTCGGTCCGAGATCGCCGGTGAGGAGAAAAATCCGAATTTCAGCCGTTTTGATTCGATTTTTTGCACAAATCCAACAGATCTTCAACGGAAACACGATAAACATCATCCAATTTGAATCAAATCTCAACAAATCGATGGATTTACACGAATCGGAGTTGGTTTTTTAACCGCAAATCCGATTTGCTTTGATTGGTGGAAATTCGAGCTTATCCAGCTCGATTTTGAACGCCTATAAATAGAGGATGAAGTGGAGAAGCAAGATGACGGATCAAAAGTGAGGAAAGAGAGAAAATAAGGGAGATTAGAGCTTCGCTGGAGTTTTCGAGCACGACCGCCGATCAACGCCGCCTTGAAACGCCGCCTGGGGAGGTTTTCGACCGCTACCACCACCGATTCTAGGTTCGTCATCCTTGGAAGCTTCAGAAACACCCCTCATTCGACAAAAGGGGTCGCCGAAACGCCGCCGATGAGCAGTCCTAGCCACCGCGTCCGATCGACCCGCGCACCGACCCAGATCCAGGTAAGTTGGATTTTTCGATTTTTTTTAATTTTATTTAGTTATTTTATTTATTTCGAATTTATTTATTTATTGGTAAATAGAAAAATGTTAGAAATTGGATTTTTTTTTGGATTTAATGATAAAAATAAAAATAATAAATTATAATAATAAATAATAAAAATGTAGAAAATTTATAAAGAAAATAATAAAAATATTAGAAAAATAATAATAATAATTTAAATTTTAAAAATAGGATAGATAAAAATCTATGAGAAAATTTTCAATAACAATTTAATAAAAATAATAAAAATTATAAAAATTATAAAAAATCAATAAAAATTTATAATAGTAGAAATGAGTGAAAAAATAGAAAAATGGAATTTTTATCACCTAGAAAAATCATTTTCTTAAATAAATCAAAAATTGGTTTTTCCTTAAAATATCATATTAAAAAATCAAATTATCAACCTTAGGCTTAGATTTTTTTAGAAAAATCCTAAAACGATAAAAACATAAATCAAAAGAAATTTCATAATTAAAATTCATAAACACATTAAAATTTTTTAGGAAAAGCGAACAATAGCTTGTTTGATCCTGAATAGCAGGTACGTAGGCACCAATTTGGGGCAACCTAAAAAGGAATAAAAATCGTTTTCCTAGAATAATTCACTCAAAAATACAATAAAAGACAATGAAAATAAAATAAAAGACATTTCCAGGTAGAGTAAATTTTAGGAAATTAGGTGGTAACGTAGGGTTTTAATAGGTTAGCCTCCGATCTTAGAAACTCTGGTTTTTCCTTTTCCTCTTTTCACAAAAATGAAAAGAGGAAATCACGACGACTAGTGGTCCAAATTAGAACTAATCCGCTCCATTAGTCTTAATTCAATCTTTCCCAACAGCAGTTGGGTGGCGACTCCAAAACTAAACGAAACTCCTAACTCAAGTCGATGATCTATATTAGATGAGCATAGGGTCTAGTCTAGATCGGATTAAGAATGAGAAATTCAAAAATTAGACTCGACATACGTCTTTTAAAAAAGAAGAGTAAGCATGAGCAAAGCTACTAAAGGAATCATAGGGAGAAAGAGTGGAAAGAAAACCAGCAGATTCTTGAGTGGTAGATGTAGAATTTGAAGAAGACGATGGTTGGGATAGTAGCAGACGCTTTAAAGATTGAAGCTCCTCTATAAGACAAGCTATGTCTGTGGCATGACTCGAGGTTGAACCTTTATGTCTAGCATTAGAGTTTTCTTTGATCTTGCTCCTGTGGCTAGTTGGTTTCCTACCTGCACTGATGGGATGTCCGTGTAGCTTCCAACATGTTTCCCGAGTGTGGTTGATTTTGCCACAATGATCACACCATAGTTTGTCAACTACTAAGTCCATGGGTCGTGGACAATGCTTGCTTCTTCCCCTAAAAGAATCTCTCCAGCCCTGGCTGCTGTTTTTATAATGGAACGATGTAGCATAATCTCCCTCCTACTACTCTCATGCTGGACAAGAGAGCATGCCTCCTGAAGACTGGGCAACGGTGACCTTCCGAAGATTTGGACCTGAATCTGATCATACTCGGGATTTAGTCCAGCAAGGAGCTTGTATACTCTTTCTTGCCTAAGTCGTTCCATGAAAAGTGCAACATCAGTAGCACAAGTAGCATTGAATAGATAGTAAAAATCTAGTTTCTGCCATGCTGTCAAAAAAGTATTGATATACTCTGTTACAGTACGCTCTCCCTATTGTAGGCTATATATTTTCTTACGTATATGAAATATCTTAGTGTAATTATTACTCTGAGAATATGACTGTTTTATTGCACTCCAAATTTGGGCAGCAGATTCATACAAGATGTAAGAAGATGCCAAGGTTCGATCCATGGAATTAAACAACCATGACATAACCAAAGAGTTCTCAAGAGACCATTGTTCGAAAGTTGGATCATCGGATTTTGGCTGCTCCTTGGTGCCAGTGAGTTATCCAATGAGGCCTCTTGAGTGAATTGTGATGCTACATTGTTGAGACCACATGAGATAGGTCTTCAGGCCATCAAGTTTGATTGAACTGATGGGAGTATTGAAGCTGTAGGCGCTTGGTAACCGAGTATTTGCGGATGACACCAATTTCTCGGTACTCTTCGAGTCGTTTGACATATTCATCAGATTCCCTAATCAAGATCTGCAGATGTCCTAATCCGAGAGGGTGGAGATGATCCTTGTCGCCGCACAAATGGGTCGCATTCGCGTTTCCCTAATCAAGATTTGCAGATGTTCTAATCCGAAAAGACGGAGATGCTCCTCATCATGGGTCGCGTTATTCCAGGCAAAAGTGTGCTAGATCCGAGAAGACGGAGATGCTCCTCGTCACGGGTTGTGTTACTCCGGACGAAAGGGTGCTAGATCCGAGAAGACAGAAATGCTCCTCGTCATGGGTCACGTTATTCCGAACGAAAGGGTGCTGGATCAGTCTTCAAGTCTCACACCCACCACCAAAAGGGTCCTGCCCGGTTCGGCAATCCTGACTTTGGTGAGCGCAAAGGCTACCTCAAGGGTGTAATCACTTTTGCCCTAATCCGGGAAGGCCTTTTTGAAGCAGCCAAAAAATATTCCTCTACTCCAAGGCGTTAGGGAAGGGCAGAAATTGGTACTGGAACCAAGAAAGCAAAAAAAAAAAACGAGTATATATTTTTTTTTAGGGTTGATCTAAAACTCGCTCCGATACCATGAAGAGAGAGTTTTTTTCTATATATTTCAACTTTTAATGAAGATGTTATACAAGAATACACGTTACATACCATATATAAAAAATATCTCCTACTAAGTATAAACAATTTTACTAATTAGGATATCAATAAAATTTAACTTATCCAAAATTTTTTTGCTCAACTATAAAAAACACTTACTACTGTATTTAGACCATTCAACATGTATATATTTAGAATTGTTTATAATTAGAATTTATTTGTTACCTTTTTTAAATAATTCTATTTCAATAGGCTAATCATTTGTTTCCTACTTTAAAGCTTATTCCTTGTATAATTTATTTCCCTTGTAATATATTTAAAGAGATGAATTCTCAATAAGAAGTGTAGTGAATTTCTTCATCCCCGGTTTATCTTTTTTCTCAATAACAAATTAAAATAATTTGGAGAAAATTGACATAGAAAATGCTACCGATATAATAGCAGAAGAAAAGGAAGATATCAAGGGGCATCACTGAGAGGAAAACTAACCACACAAATCCATCTTTCAGCCAGTGGGAGTGCCAAGAATTCAATCATCTACACCTGCTTTTAGTTGCAATCAACTCAATACCAAGAAAGGAATGAGAGACAGAGCAAATTGTTTCATTTACAGTTGTTGCTGGATATAAGCAATGAACTCGATGTAAATACTAGTTGACTTGGATGGGGTGGGTTACAATTCATAAACAAAGATAGTCAGTGAAACTGAACTAGCACAAAATTAGCTGATACAACGAAATTTTTGCATCTTTTCATTGAAAACTGCTTTTCCCTGCGAAATGCTAGAGTATAACTCCCATAAAAAAATGAAATAAAAGCAAATACTCCTGAAGATAGACAAAGACACCAAAAGACAATCCCCTTGAACGGCCAGTCAAGACCTAAGCACCAGGAGTATGACAGCATGCAATTATCAAAAATAAAACTATTAACAAGGTAAGGTAAACAACAGTTTACAAGACCCCCACAGACCATGATGCGAGTCAGTCACAATCCCACTAAATAACGTCCTTTCCATACCAATGGAATTGCTTACATTCAACCCAAAGGAATGACACATCGCATTTTCTGTCAAATAATGAAATACGGATATAAGCTCAAATAACTCCAGTCTCTCTGTATACCTTCTATGCAAAGGAAAGTGAAGCATGCCCAACAATTTGATGGCTTGAT
Organism: Laguncularia racemosa; assembly: GCA_037954665.1. Lineage (NCBI taxonomy): Eukaryota > Viridiplantae > Streptophyta > Magnoliopsida > Myrtales > Combretaceae > Laguncularia > Laguncularia racemosa. Next base: position 2,077,195 of record JBBMOL010000134.1, read on the forward strand.
AAATTACAGAGATGCTACATGATTTGAAAGAGGATCACATCAAACCAGATAGAACTCACTGGAAACTCAAGATGATCAGACCAGAACTTTAATATGGAATAATCATCTCAAGAGGAAAATATTACCAGCTAAAAATACTTTACAGATTAAAGAACTTTTCCAGTCCACTTCTAAAAGATGAAACAAGCAAGCCATATCTAACAACTTGAAGAATAAGCTACCCTATGGATATGGATATACTTCTTTTTAAGTGCGGGGCCACAAGGGCAGGCTCACAGGTGATTGAATGTAGACTGGGCGAACAGACTTGTCACCACCCATCAATTATTACTTACCATGGCAGTGAAGAGAATAATCACTCAAACCTCTCAAACACTTTATTCAACAACCATGAAAAAACACGAAGTTCTCAAGTGGCCTTAACCTTCAAATTGTTCTTCCATGAACTTAGATCATAACAAAACACAAAATTCATGAATATGATTTCTCCTCATAAAAAAGTATATTGTTATGAATTTCCAACACCTCCAAGAAATAGAATTAAAAACTTATTACAAGTGAAGCACCAAAAGCAAATCCTCTGCAGGTAGAACCACCTAGCATAATCATGTAAAATTTTGAAGAACTCAACCAAAAGGACATGCCAAGGAAAATTCTGTCAATCTGAATACATATTTGAGTCCTACCCTAAAGATAAATAGCCAAATCAGAGTATGCAATACCTATTTCTTATGGTTCTAACCATGTTCTAGAAATAATCATTGGGATATATGACCATCAAAAAGCAGTTTCAATCATTTGAAATAAGGCCATCAAAGCTTTTACCTGCTAGAGAGGCCATCAGATCAGTTTTGAACATTATTTGAACAAAAGCTACAAAAAAATCAAGTATGATTATCACATTATGTGCAATATCATAAAGATATATAAGCCATTGCCACGCTCTACCAATATGAACAGAAAAGCCTCTTGATTTCATCGTTCAAAACTTACAATTTGCGACAGTGCCCTCAATAAACCTTAAGGAACTTTTAAATGTGCAATATCAAGTATGATTATCACATTATGTGCAATATCATAAAGATATATAAGCCATTGCCACGCTCTACCAATATGAACAGAAAAGCCTCTTGATTTCATCGTTCAAAACTTACAATTTGCAACAATGCCCTCAATAAAAGGAACTTTTAAATGTTTGGAAATCTTTGAAGCTTACTTAAGTTTGAGCCTTAATAGAGCTTCCCAACTAAAAATCATTAACTCAGAAGCATCAAAAGTGGTAGATAGCAATAGGTATTGTTGAAGCAAAACATGAGAAGAAAAAGTAAATAGGTAAAAACAATTTTGACCATTTTGCTGATTAGAGTTGGAATGGGAAAACGTAGTAGGGCTGACGTAGAAATTATACATAGTTTGCTTATACCATGTAAACCATAAAACAATTATTTGAGACGGTCCCCATGTGATCTTGATAAAAATACACAAAAAGTAGGCTCAATTAGCCAAATGTGATATTCTTGCTCTATAAAGAAAGGAGAAATTATGTGTATCACCCAAAAAGGAAATTGGCTCTTGAAAATCTTAAAGGATAGAGGTTGTACCACTGACTCTTAAAGCAAAAAAACAATTGCATTGATAGGATGGTACCCTAAGGAAAAGGAAAATTCAATAATATAGGTAACCAATATGAACCATGGAATCAGCAAATGAGATTAATATTTAAGTTTACACGAAAAGTAGACTATTCGTCTATCATGTACACCACTAAACAATCTTTTGAGACAATCGCCAAATGAACCAAAAGAGAGTGCTTACTAGCATACCCAAGCAGCTGAAACTGAAATTTTTGCTCCACACAGCAAAAAAAAAAAAAAAAAGAAGCAATGGGGGAAAAACATAGAAAGAGAGAAATTTTTGGCCAATAGTCTTAAACCAAATCAGGATCCATCGAGTTTTGAACATCCATTGAAGGAGATCATTTGCTCTATCAAATAATTCAACAATCTATGGCACAACCTCAATGGGTAAATTCCTATTACATAAACAAAAAAAGAAGGGATTTTTTCGGAAGGGTTACAGAAATCAAAATTCTTAATACATAGTATTGAAATGCAACAGACTGTAATGGATTATAGCAAAATTTGTGAGTGATCTATTAGGGATATTTTAGAATAAAAATCCCTTAATTATCTCATAGCTTAGAATTAAGGGATTAGGCCTAGAAACAAGAGATTAATTTCCTATTTTTTAGTAGCTTGTTCTCTATAAATTGTGTATTGCTATTCTTTGTTAAAAAATAGAGTTTTCAGTTCAACTTGCTTACAAAATAATCAAATCTAGGTTTGAAAAGGCCTTTAGTGAAGATATCGGCTACTTGATTTGTCGGTAGGAAGGGCATGCACACACTTTTTTCTTCAAGTTTCTCCTTTATGAAATATCTACCAACCTCAACGTGTTTGGTTTTGTCATATTGTATTGGATTGTAGGCAATACTTATGGCAGCTTTATTGTCACAATAAAGTTGCATAGGTAACTCTATTGGCCATTTGAGTTCCTCCATGATTCTTTTTAGCCAAATCAAAATTCTGCTTCAGCACTGCTTTTAGCTACTACAGTTTGTTTTTTACTCCTTCATGTTACAAAGTTGCCTCAAACATATGTACAATATCCAGAGGTAGATCTTCTGTCAGTAGAAGAACCTGTCCAATCTACATCTGAGTAAGCTTCAACATTTCTTATATCACTTAGCTTAAAAAATAAACCTTGCCCTGATGAACCCTTGAAGTATCGTAAAATTCAATAGACCATAGCTTGGTGTTCCTCTCTAGGATCATGCATGAATTGACTGATCATGCTCACTGCAAATGCTATATCAGGCCGAGTATGAAATAAATAAATTAACTTTCTTTTAACCTCCGGTATTGTCTTCTAACAATCTTTTTTGTTCCCTCAAATCAAAATTTTACATTTGGGTCAATTGGTGTTTCTACTGGTCGACAACCACTCATACCGGTTTCCTTTAAGAGATCCATAACATAATTTCTTTGTGAAACGACTATTCCTTTATTTGAAAGTGCTACCTCCATACCAAGAAAGTATTTTAAGGGTCCTAGGATCCTTGATTTCAAACTTAATAGCTAGCTACTCTTCTAGTCTTTCCATTTCTAATAAGTTATCTCCTATAAGAATTATGTCATCAACATACATTATAAGGACAGTAGTTTTACCTAGTAGAGAATGTCGAATAAACATGGTATGATCTACTTGCCCTTGAGAATAGCTTTGTCCTTTAACAAACTGAGTGAACCTGTCGAACCAATCTCTTAGTGATTGCTTCAAACCATACCAAGAAAGTATTTTAGGGGTCTCAGATCCTTGATTTCAAACTTAATAGCTAGCTACTCTTCTAGTTTTTCCATTTCTGATAAGTTATCTCCTATAAGAATTATGTCATCAACATACACTATAAGGACGGTAGTTTTACCTAGTAGAGAATGTCGAATAAACATGGTATGATCTGCTTGCCCTTGAGAATAGCTTTGTCCTTTAACAAACTGAGTGAACCTCTCAAACCAAGCTCTTAGTGATTGCTTCAAACCATATAGGGATTTTTTTTAGTCTACAAACCTTAGATCCATACATTTCTTCACAACCTAACGGTGGGTCTATGTAGACTTCCTATTCCTGCGTTCTGCTTAGAAAAGCATTCTTCACGTCTAATTGGTGAAGTGGCCAATCAAGATTTACTACAATACTCAAGAAAACTCGAATTGAGTTTAGTTTAGCTAATGGAGCAAAAGTTTTAAGGTAGTCTATTCCATATGTTTGATGGAATCCTTTGGCAACTAAACGAGCCTTGTATCTTTCAAATGATCCATTTGATCTTAACTTGGTGGTGAACACCCATTTACAACCCACAATCTTCTTCCTATGAGGCAACTTTACTTCTTCCCAGGTTTCATTTTTTATAAGAGTTTTCATCTCCTCGAAAATTTCCTTTTTTCACTCAAGAACTCCCAAAGCATCCTGCACATTTTTAGATATCTCCATAATAAATAACCAAGATAAAAAAGCGAAATAAGGAGTAAAGAGTTTTTTTATAAGACACAAAGTTAGACATGGGAAGGCTCAAGATTAGACTCATTACCTCGAATTTCCACAAGATCTTGAGGTTCGGATTATTGGCAGTGTGAAAATCCTTCATCCCCTTTTTCCTGATTCTAGTTTCTTCTCATGTAAACACACAATTCTTTTGTTTGAGCACCACTCCTGTAAGACACAAAGTTAGACACAGGAAGGCTCAAGATTAGACTCATTACCTCGAATTTCCACAAGATCTTGAGGTTCGGATTATTGGCAATGTGAAAATCCTTCATCCCCTTTTTCTTGATTCTAGTTTCTTCTCATGTAAACAAGCAAATCTTTTGTTTGAGCACCACTCCCGTAATCACCTTTTTCATGTTCTAGCTCTACAGAATTAGAATCAGAATCATTTGTATCACTTAGGTGTATTGAGTCTATTTCGGAATCAATTCCTAAGGATTGGCTAATTTCCCTAAGGTCCAAATCTTCCGTTACTCCATTCTCCCCTTGAAGATGAGACCCAAAGAATGGTTGAGACTCAACAAAGGTGGCATCCATAGTTACAAAAATTTTCCTACTACTAAGATCATAGAACTTATAGCCTGATATGATTCCAAGGGTGGGTGCTCCTTTGTTAAATGTGTATCGAAGGAGAGAGGTAGAGGATTCGTAGGGTTAGTGTTGTGTAGTATGTTTGTTTTGTGTGGGGTTAGTAGCGGTGTGGTATTATATGTTATATGTGTGTTATATGTGCAGTATGTGGTGGTGTGTTGGTGTATTATATCTGTTAGTAGTAGTAATGCTAAGGCTGTTAGAAGTAGTAGTGCTATGGTGGGTGCTGCTCGGGTGGAGTGTAGGCTACGCTGTGGTCAGTAGTAGTTGGATTGGTGTTATATTGTTAGAGTCCGATGTGTCACGGCTTAGTAGGCTGATGTGGCACTTCCTTCTGCTATATATAGCATATATTTTGGAGGGAAAAGCAGTTAGGAAGTATATTTCTAGAAGATCTTGTTTCAGAGACCTTAATTCTTCGGCTGAGCCTTGCTCAAGTATCCTCCAAACTCATTTCCATTGGTACAATTCTATTGTGTTGCAGTCCATTTCGGTTCTCTAGTGTTCGAGTGTTGTTTTAGGTCTATTGATTTATCTCCAGGTCCTATCAATTGGTTCCGTTGCCGGGAAACCACATTAGTAGTTCAATGGAAAATCTCGCCACACAAACAATTCCGGTGTTGCAACTCTAGCATTTCCTTAAAGCACATTGAAACATGACAAGGATGGACACTCGTGTGGAAGTTCTTGAAAAAAATGTGGAAGAAATTCATAATGAGGTGGCCGAGATCCAACATTAGCTCGTCTCCTTGAATGGAGAACAGAAATCGATGCTTGGAGAGGTTTCCACTATGCAAGGAAAGATAGATCGAATGCAGAAATTACTTAAGGATATTTGGTTGAGTAAGGACACGGGAATCAACTCGAGAGGAAGTTCTAATATGGTGAAGGACCATAGAAAACGTCCTGAAGGAGTTTGACATGGCAAACTTAGTTTTGATTTCTAGTACGACGTCGAACACGAAGCAAAGATGGATGAAGAGTTTCGTTTGAATGCATCGAGGTTGATTATTCCGATGTTCGACAGAGTTAATCCTTCTAATTGGATCTTGCTAGCGGAACAGTATTTCGCAACTCGACAAACTCGTGAAGATCGGAAAGTGGCGTTATCGGTAATGTGTATGCGAGGAAGATGTAACCATTGGTTTCGAATGCTTCAACATCGAGAAATTGATTTGGATTGGCCGAAGTTAAAAAAGGAGATGATGAAGAGATATGGCGGTTAGATGGCCTCTAATCCTTTCAAGAGTCTCTCTCAACTTTGGTAAGGGGAAACAGTCTTTCAATACATCGAGGATTTCGAATCTTTGACTTCTCAAGCACCCGCTATGCCGAAAATACGGTTGTTGGGATATTTTTTTGGCGGATTATGGGACACCATTTAGACACGCGTGGACACCGTTTCGCCGTCGACATTAGAACGGGCTATGGATTTGGCATTGAAAATAGAGAGAGAATGACAATGGAATTTTTGTTGCGCTGGAATAGAGCAACAGTGGTCGAGTGGAGGTACGGCAAAATTATTTTCGTCCTAATCTTTCCGGTCGCATGTGTATTTAGGTACTCCTATACCAACTGCACCATTAGGGCCGTTAGTGCCTCGTAGCCTATGTTTTCTGGGAGGAGATGAATCACGAATAAAGAACACTTCCTTTGGCATGACTGGAGAAAACTTTGCGATGCCAAGGAAAACTAAAACAACTGCTAGTGTGGTGTCTAGTTCTGGTGCTGTTAAGGAGGGCGTCCATCGTTCCTACAGCCAACGACAATTATCTCATGCTGAATTTCTCAACAAGAAGGCTAAGGGACTATGCTTTAAGTGTGATCAGCCTTTTAGTTCTAATCACCGTTGTCCAAATAAATTCCTTTAGTTGTTGGTGTTGGAAGAAGATCCCATTGATGAAGATGATTGGGATGGGAGGCAACTTGGATCGGGAGAACCGCTAATGTCTTTATCATTGATGGCTATGCAAGGATTCAACGAACCATGTACGATGAAAATGCAAGGTATCCTTGTTTTTGCCCTTGTGGTTTTCTTAGTAGATAGTAGAGCAAGTCACAATTTTGTTTCTAAAGCTTTGGTAATGCGACTTGGGTTAACACTAAAGGACACTCGCAGTTTTCGAGTCAGTTTAGGGGATGGCCATAAAATTGAATCTAATGGATATTGTGATAATATGCTAATGACAATTGGGGAGTATGAAGCCAATGTGGACTATTATGTGCTGGAGTTAAGGGGTGTTGATGTTATCTTGAGCATGGCATGGTTGAGAACTTTGGGTGAGGTACGGGTGGATTAGACAAAGATGACTATCAAGGTGGCTAGATTAGGACAGGAGTATGTGTTGCACAGCGATCCTACTCTCTGTTGATTTCCTATCTCATTTAAATCTCTACAGAAATTGGAGGATATGGATGAGTGTAATTTGTTATGGGTGTTGGACAAGCAAGATTCTATGGATATATGTGCTCACAACAGTACATTAGAAGCTTTGTTGGCTGAATATGAGGATGTTTTTGAGACTCCTCAAGGACTTCCACCTATTCGATCAATGGATCATTACATTCCATTACAAGATGGTCATGGGCCGGTTACTGTACATCCATATAGATATGCATATGTGCAAAAAAATGAGATAGAACGGCTAGTTAGTGATATGTTGGTAGCAGGAATTATAAGTACCAACCCCTTTTCTAGTCCAGCGATTTTGGTCAAAAAGAAGGATGGGTCGTGGAGGTTTTGTATCAATTACCGGGCTCTCAATGAGGCAACCATTCCAAATAAATTTCCAATTCTAGTGATAGATGAATTGTTAGATGAACTATTTGGTGCCAGTGTTTTTTCTAAAATTGATCTTAGGTCCACGTATCACCAAATTCGGATGGCATCGAAGGATGTGTATAAGACCAAATTTCGAACTCACTATGGGCATTATGAATTCCTTGTCATGCCATTTGGTTTGACAAACGCACCAGCCACTTTCAAGCTGTAATGAATGGCATATTTCAACCTTTTCTACGACACTTTGTATTGGTGTTCTTTGATGACATTTTGGTGTATAGTGTTAATTTGGGTACTCACGTTCAACACTTGCAACAAGTGTTAGCAATCTTATGGCAACATCATTTTTATGCTAATAAAAAGAAATGTTTGTTTGGACAAGCAGCTTTGGAATATTTGGGGCAAATTATATCTACTGACAGAGTGGCAATGGATCCAACCAAAGTTCGATCTATCCTTGATTGGCCTAGACCTTAATACCCTTAAAGGTCTTCGTGGATTCTTGAGTTTATCGGGTTATTATCGGAAGTTCATTAAAGACTATGGGAAGATTGCAAAACCGTTGACCGACTTGTTGAAGAAAAATGGTTTTGGGTGGTTCGATGAAGCTGAAACTGCTTTTACTCAGTTGAAGGATGCATTAGTTTCAGCTCCTGTTCTTGCCATGCCAGATTTTTCTCAAACTTTTATTGTCAAATGTGATGCTTCAGAACGAGGATTGGGAGCTGTTTTGCAACAGCAAAATCGTCCAATTGCTTATTTCAGTAAAGCTCTTTTCGTTAGGACATTGGCTAAGTCCACTTATGAGAAGGAATTTATGGCTTTGGCGTTGGCTATTTAGCATTGGAGACTATATTTGCTGGGGAGAAAGTTTATAGCTAAGACGGATCAAAAGAGTCTTAAACACTTGCTCCAACAACAAATTACTACTTCGAATCGACAAAATTGGCTTTCTAAATTGCTGGGGTATGATTTTGAGGTACAGTATCAATGGGGACTCGAAAATGCAGTTGCTGATGCTCTATCCTGGATGTATGAGGAATTGGAGTTATCTTTGGTTAGGAGTCCCATCTGGACTGATTTGGCTGCAATTAAAGCTGCAGTTGACGATGACTCTGTTTTGGCTTCGAAAATACAGATTTTGCGAAAGGGGGAGTCGGCGGGGCACAGATTTCATTTGGAGAATGATGTTTTGTATTATCGAGGAAGATTAGTTGTACCCACCCAATCTAAAGAGTTTCATTCTTCATCAATTAGGGGACATGCTGGATTCCTTCGAACCTCCAGGCATCTTGCTTCCAATGTTTATTGGATTGGAATGAAAAAAGATGTGGTGGATTTTGTAGCAGCATGTGGTGTTTGTCAACGACAAAAATATCAGACATTGGCTCCTGTTGGACTTTTATGTCCTCTACCTATACCGGACGCTATCTGGGAAGATATTTCAACGGATTTTGTAGGGGCACTTCCTCGATCTAAAGGATTTGATGTAGTACTAGTCGAAGTGGATCAGCTATCCAAATATTGCCATTTTATTCCCACAAAGCATCCATATACAGCCAAGAGTGTTGCGGAATTATTTGTTCCGGAAGTTGTTCGTCTACACAGTATGCCCAAAACTATTGTAAGCGATCGTAATCCGACTTTTGTCAGTAAATTTTGGGTGGAATTATTTCACCTATGGGGTACTCTCCTCCACTTCAGTACCGCATATCACCCAGAAATGGATGGGCAAACCGAGGTTTTAAATAGATGTTTGGAATGTTCCGGTGTTTCATTGGTGATCAGCCTAAATAGTGGGGGGTTTGGCTTCCTTGGGCTGAATTTCATTACAATACTTCCTATCATACAGCTTCTAAGATGACTCTGTTTGAGATTGTATATGGACGACATCCACCGGTTATCAATTCCTTTGTTAACCGTGAAGTGCGACATCAAGGATTACGGGATGCATTACGGACTCATGATACAATTGTTCATCAGCTCAGGCAGAATCTACTTCATGCCCAATCTTTATATTGTCGGAATGCTAATAAACATCATCGACATATGGAATTCTAGGTGGGTGAATGGGTTTTCTTGAAGTTACGGCCTTCATTACAGCAGCATATGACTACCAAATCTTCTTCTAAGCTTTCTCCTTGTTTTTTTGGGCCTTTTCAGATCATCGAACAAATTGGAAGGGTGGCTTATAAATTAAGTCTTCCTTCTCATTGCCGCATTTATCCCGTTTTTCACGTCTCCCTTCTTAAGAAAGCTGTTGGGACTTTCACTTCCACTCCAGATCTTCCATCAGACTTGTTTCTAGAAACTGAGGAATTAGAGCATCTTCTAGTGTTAATTTTAGGTCGTCGGTATAGGCCAGAGGGGTTGCTGGAGGTTCCTCAAGTGTTGGTGCAATAGTAAGGCCAATCTTCTCTTGATGCGTCATGGATGGATACCTCTGCCTTCAAATTACAATTTCCAGATTTTGTCCTTGAAGACAAGGACAATTTTTCGAGGGAGGCAATTGATATGATTCCAAGGGTGGATGCTCCTCTGTTAAATGTGTATTGGAGGAGAGAGGTAGAGGATTCGTAGGGGTAGTGTTGTGCAGTATGTTTGTTTTGTGTGGGGTTAGTGGCGGTGTGGTATTATATGTTATATGTGTGGTATGTGGTGGTGTGTTGGTGTATTATATCTGTTAGTAGTAGTAATGCTAAGGCTATGGTGGGTGCTGCTCAGGTGGAGTGTAGGCTACAGCGTGGTCAGTAGTAGTTGGATTGGTATTATATTGCTAGAGTCTGATGTGGCACTGCCTTCTGCTGTATATAGCATATATTTCTAGAAGATCTTGTCTCAAAGACCTTAATTCTCCGGCTGAGCCTTGCTCAGATATCCTCCAAACTCATTTCCATCAGTACAATTCTATTGTGTTGCAGTCCATTTCAGTTCTCTAGTGTTTGAGCGTTGCTTTTGGTCTATTGATTTATCTCCAGGTCCTATCATACCTTTTTTGACCTGAGGCATATCCCACAAAAGCACATTTTCTTGCCCTAGGATCTAATTTGTTCCTATTATGATCATGACTATGGATAAAAGCGCTATACCCAAAGATCCTCAAAGGTAGATTATTAGTGATCCTTGAATCGGGAAATTTCAGTTCTCTAGTGTTTGAGTGTTGCTTTTGGTCTATTGATTTATCTCCAGGTCCTATCATACCTTTTTTTACCTGAGGCATATCCCACAAAAGCACATTTTCTTGCCCTAGGATCTAATTTGTTCCTATTATGATCATGACTATGGATAAAAGCGCTATACCCAAAGATCCTCAAAGGTAGATTATTAGTGATCCTTGAATTGGGAAACTTTTCCTTACACATAGTCATGGCAATTTTAAACTTAAGTACACGGGATGGCATCCTATTAATGAGATATGTAGCAGTTAACAGTGCTTCTCCCCACAAATATTGTGGAACACCACTCGTGAACATTAACGCTCCAACAACTTCTAGAAAATACCTATTTTTTCTTTCAAATACGCTATTTTGTTTTGGTGTATTTAGACAAGAACTCTGATGTATTATCCCATTTTTCCTGAAAAACATACCTAATTGATCATTAAAAAAATTCTCCCATTATCACTCCTAAATATTTGAATTTTGTTTTGAAATCGTGTTTCAACCATGACATAGAAATCCTCAAACACCCTTTTTACCTCAAATTTATCTTTTAATAGAAACATCCAACTAAGCCTAGTGTGATCATCTATAAAACTTACAAACCATCTTTTCCCAAATACTGTTGCAACCTTTGAAGGCTCCCAAACATCACTATGAATTAATTTAAATGGTGTTGAAGGTTGACAATTTTGATTTGAGAAAGAAGCTTGCTGGCGTTTAGCTAAGGAACAAACATCACACTAAATAAAAAGAGGGATTTTTATTAATAAAAAACTAAGGTAATTCATAGTGATGTTTGGGGGGCCTTCAAGGGTGGAAAAAGATGGTTTGTAAGTTTTATAGATGATCACACTAGGCTTAGTTAGGTGTTTTTATTAAAAGATAAATCTGAGGTAAAAAGGGTGTTTGAGGATTTTTATGTCATGATTGAAACACAATTTCAAAACAAAATTCAAATATTTAGGAGTGATAATGGGAGAGAATTTTTTAATGATTAATTAGAAATGTTTTTTAGGAAAAATGGGATGGTACATCAAAGTTCTTGTCCAAATATACCCCAACAAAATAGTGTGGTCGAAAGCAAAAATAGACATTTCCTAGAAGTTACTAGAGTGTTAATGTTCACGAGTGGTGTTCCACAATATTTGTGGGGAGAAGCATTGTTAATTGCTACATATCTCATTAATAAGATGCCAACTCGTATACTTAAGTTTAAAACTCCCATAACTGTATTTAAGGAAAAGTTTCCCAATTCCAAGATCACTAATGATCTACCTTTAAGGATCTTTGGGTGTAGCGCTTTTATCCATAGTCATGATCATAATATGAACAAATTAGATCGTAAGGTAAGAAAATGTGTTTTTGTGGGATATGCCTCAAGTAAAAAAAGGCATAAGTTCTATGATCCTAATAGTAGGAAAATTTTTGTAACTATGGATGCCACCTTTGTTGAGTCTCACCTTCAAGGGGAGAACGGAGTAAGGGAAGATTCGGACCTTAGGGAAATTAGCCAATTCTTAGGAATTGATCCCGGAATAGACTCAATATACCTAAGTGATACAAATGATTCTGATTATGGGGCAACACATAAGTTAGGTAATGGAGACTTGGACACTAATTCTGTAGAGCCAGAATATGAAAAAGGTGATTACAAGAGTGGCGCTCAAACAAAAGAATTGCGTGTTTACATAAGAAGAAACCGGAATCAGGAAAAGGGGGATGACGGATTTCCACACTGCCAACAATCCAAACCTCAAGATCTTGTCGAAATTCGAGGTAATGAGTCTAATCTTGAACCTTCTCTTAACTCCTTAGATCTTGATCTACCCATTGCAAAAAGAAAAGGTGTACAAAAAGCAACTCAATATCCCAAGTCTAACTTTGTGTCTTATAAAAAACTCTCTACTCCTTATTTCACTTTCTTATCTCGGTTATCTACTATGGAGATACCTAAAAATGTGCAAGATGATTTGGAAATTCCTAAGTGGAAAAAGGCAATTTTGGAGGAGATGAATGCTCTTATATAACAAATGAAACCTGGGAAAAAGTAAAGCTGCCTCATGAGAAGAAGACTATGATTGTAAATGGGTGTTCACCACCAAGTTAAGATCAGATGGATCATTAGAAAGATACAAGGCTCATTTGGTTACCAAAGGCTCCACTCAAACATACGGAATAAAATACCTTGAAACTTTTGCTCCATTAGCTAAACTAAACTCAATTCAAGTTCTCGAGTATTGCAGTAAATTTTGATTGGCCACTTCACCACTTAGACGTGAAGAATGTTTTTCAGAACAAAACATTGGAAGAGGAAGTCTACATGGACCCACTGCTAGGTTTTGAAGAAAGGTATGGATCTAAGGTCTGTAGACTAAAAAAATCCCTATATGGTTTGAAGCAATCACCAAGAACTTGGTTAAAGAGGTTCACTCAGTTTGTTAAAGGACAAGGCTATTCTCGAGGGTAAGCAGATCATACCATGTTTATTCAACATACTCTACGACATAAAACTACTGTCTTTATAGTGTATGTTGATGACATAATTCTTACAGGAGATGACTTATCAGAAATGGAAAAATTAAAAGAGTAGCTAGCTACTAAGTTTGAAATCAAGGATCTACGACCCCTAAAATACTTTCTTGGTATGGAGGTAGCACATTCAAAGAAAGGAATAGTTGTTTCACAAAGAAATTATGTTCTAGATCTCTTAAAAGGAAACAGTATGAATGGTTGTTGACCAGCAAAAACACCAATTGACCTAAATGTAAAATTTGGATTTGAGGGAAGGAAAAAGATTGATAGAAGACAATACTAGAGGTTAGTAAGAAAGTTAATTTATTTATCTCATACTCGACCTAATATAGCATTTGCAGTGAGCATGGTCAGTCAATTCATGCATGATCCTAGAGAGGAACACCAAACTGCGATCTATCGAATTTTACGATACTTAAAGGGTTCACCAGGGCAAGGTTTATTTTTTAAGCCAAGTGATATTAAAAGTGTTAAAGCTTATTCAGATGCAAATTGAGCAGGTTCTTCTATAGATAGAAGATCAACCTCTGGATACTGTACATATGTTTGGGGCAACCTTGTAACATGTAGGAGTAAAAAACAAACTGTAGTAGCTAGAAGCAGTACTGAAGCAGAATTTCGATCTGACTCACGGAATTTGTGAAATGATTTGGCTAAAAGGACACTGGAGGAACTCAAACGGCCAATAGAGTTATCTATGAAACTTTATTGTGACAATAAAGCTACCATAAGTATTGTCCACAATCCAGTAGAACATGACAGACCAAGCACGTTGAGGTTGATAGATATTTCATAAAGGAGAAGCTTGAAGAAAAAAGTGTGTGCGTGCATGCCCTTCCTACTGACAAATCAGCAAGTAGCCGACATCTTCACTAAAGGCCTTTTCAAACCTAGATTTGATTATTTTGTAAGCAAGTTAGGCATGTCTAATATCTACATGCCAACTTGGGGGGAAATGTTGAAATGCAACAAACTATAATGGATTATAGCAGAATCTGTTAGTGATCTATTACGGATATTGTTAGGGGGCTGTTTTTAGGAAATTTTAGAATAAAAATCCCTTAATTATCTCATAGCCTAGAATTAAGGGATTAGGCCTAGAGATGAGATTAGTTTCCTATTTTTTAGTAGCATGTTCTCTATAAATTGTGTATTGCTATTCTATATAAAAAATAGAGTTTTGATACCAAAAACTACACATAGTTATATGTTCACACTTCAAAACAGAGAACAGCTTTTGAAAGCCGTGCATGACTTCAATGTGACAAGAAGAAACTATCAATATGCAAAGGAGAAAAAACCTATGGTATCGAAAACCAAATACTTCAAACATTGATTCAACAATGAGATTATGATTCAAGTATCCATGGAAATTCATACTCATAGATTGTTTATCAAGTAAACCATTATACAATTTGGAGACAACTGCCAAGCAAACCTGAAGAAAATACTTGCTGAGTAAACTCAAACAGCTGAAATTGTGATTTCCACTCTAAAACAAAGAAAAAGAAAATATTATGGATCAACATATAGTTTGGCGAGTTACCTCAAAGAGATCAGGAACCGGAGCATTTTCTGCATCAGGGGTTCAAGAACCTTGGACATAAATAAATAAGGTCAAGATCCAATGTTGAAGCCAAGTGAAATGCCTTCAACAACTACTTTATACTCTCTTATAATGTATTTAACCAGAAAATCTATCATGCTCTCATGGAAGTAACCACTCGTTATGGAAGGTCAGGTGTAAAAGTGTGCATTTCATATGCTCAACAATACAAAAAGGGAACTTTTGATAAATTAATGAAGGAACCAGCTGCCCACACACTCTCTCTTAGGCTTGTGCAGCAACCTTCAGATGTTGAAAGAGTCAAAGGAGCATCATGCAAAAGACAATTCATTCGCTCTACTATTTAAACAGCTAAACAATTAATCCATCGTACAATCTCAACGGTAGACTCCTATCACATAAACAAAGTATAGAAATCCAACTATAAATGATGGAAAAGACCCAACCAATTCTGACCAACAAGGATGATCATTTGATTTTTGAAACAAGAGGTTAAAGATTAACTTGGAAAATATCATTCAAGACGTTAACTGGCAAAGAATGAGTTAACTCAAATCAACAGTAAAATGTTAGTTTGCAAACAGGGTAAAACGAATAGTATTGGAAATATTTTACAAGAAAATGAGATTTTGTGGTAACTTGGAAAACATTTACAATTTGAAGAGGAACATGGAAAACATCATTCAAAAAAAAAAGAAAAGGCCAAGAACTAGTTGACTCTAATCAACAAGAAAACCTTAGCTTGCAAACAAGGAAAAATCAATAGATCAAGTTTACATGGAAATTATAATCTCTGATTGCTTGCTTGTCTATCATGCAAACCGTAAAACAATCTTTTGAGACAATTTCCCAGCACCCAATGATAATAAGTAGACTCAAACAGCTAACATTGCCCCAAATGAAAAAGGAAAATGAGAAACCAGAAAACAATATGGATCAAAAAATTGGTCATCAGTTGATCCATCAAGTTTAAGGAGACTAATGCAAAAGGACCATTGTTCTATCATGTAAGTAATATAATTCAGTCCACTGCATGATCTCAGAGGACAGTCTCCTGTCTCATAAATAAATGAGAAAAAAAAATGACGAAAAAGATCCAACCAACTTGATCATTACCAACAAGCATGAGATTCTGAAACTCAGGCTGCCAAAATCAAATTTTGTAATAACCAGGAACATATTATACACTCCAAAAGCTAAACAAGAAAAACTTATTCAAGAAATTTTACTAGCCAAAAATATGTCGACTCTGATCAACCAGAAAATGACAGTTTGCAAATAAGGAAAAATCAATAGTTGGAAACCACTTTCAACAGTAGAATCAACAGATGAGATTATCAACAGAGTTTGCATGGAAATTATGCTCATAGATTGCTTGTCTATCATTAAACTATAAAACAACATTTTGAGACCATCGTCTGCAAACCAATGAATATAGTAACCAAATAGATTCAAACAACTAAGCTGCAAATTCCACTCCACAGGAAAAAAGAGATCAAGAGAGAGAAAGTAATGGATCAAGAAACAGTCATCATGACTAGTCTCAACTGGGAGAGGTAATCCATCAAGTTTATGAAGATTCATGCAAATAGACCATCTGATTTACCATGTAAACAATTTAAACAATCCATTGCACAATCACAAAAACAAAGTGAGACAAATAATATTAATGAAAAAGACCCAACCAAGATGATTTTCACCAACAATGAGATTTTGAAAGATGTTGTGATAACCAACAATACATTGGAAACAAAAAGAATACATTAGTTTGCAGAAAAAAGAGAGCAAGAAAAAAATTATTACAGAAACTGTTAAGATAACTATTCTCAATCAGACAAGGTGATCCATCGAGTTTACAAAGATTGATGCAGATAGACAATTTGTTTAATCACATAAACAATTAAATAATAATTGCACAACCTCGAGTGATAGTCTCCTATCATGTAAATAAAAGAGACAAACCCAAAAAAAATTGATGAAATAGACCTGACCAAGTTGAAAAGTATAAACTAAAATGAATGTGCAGATATGGGATGTCAAAATCAGACTTTTTACCAACTAGAATTATACCTTACATGTCAAAGACAAACATGGAAACATCTTTCAAAATATCTACTGCATATTGACTCTCAATAGTACTGGTGGAATCATCAAATGACCTTACAACAAGTCGAGTTTTACATGAAAATTGTACTCATATAGGTTGCTTGTCTATCATGAAAACCATAAAACAATCCTTTCAGACAGTTGCTCGACAACCACTGAAAATGCTCTTTCGATAGATTCAAAAGAAAAACGAAAGCAACATAAACAAAGATATATTGATTGAGGCCTTAATGATGCTGGAGAAGCCCAAGTTGAGCCCATGGCCATGAGCCTTCACAATGGAAAGTATATTACAGGAAGAAGTATAGGGGGGACAGAACAGTAAATAAATAGAGCAGCTGATAGTCCTTCAAACATATTAGCATATATTATTTTATCTTTTATTTATTTCTGTTTTGGCATAGTCTGTAGTCACGCAAGATAGAGGATACATGCACCGTAGCGCCTTATTAGAGACACAAGAGAAAGAGAAGAGGGCATCTCACTGTTAAAGTAAGAATACTACTCTAATACAAAGAAAAGTAGCTTTAGCTGTGTGTTTTGGATGCCTCCTCCCTTTTCTTCTCTTTGCTTGTTTGAGTTTGCAGCTGTTTTTCTTACTCTGGTGTGTATCAATATGAATCAAGAAATGATCAGCATGAATGATATCAACCAAAAGAGGTGATCAATCAATTTTTCAGATTTTCATGTAAGCATCACGTAAACAATTAATAATCCATTGCACAATCTCAAGGGGTAACCTCCTTTCTTATAAATACATTAGACCCAACTCAGATAAAATTGATGGAAAAAGACCCAACCAAGCTGATTTCCACCAACAAAAATTGGTCACCCAAATAATGCCAACCCGATGAAATGATCCATCAATTAACAGAGATTCATGCAAATAGACCATTTGTCCTATCATGTAAATAATTAAACAATCCATTGGACCATTTGTCCTGTCATGTAAATATTTAAACAATCCATTGAATGATCATAAGGGGTATTCTCCCATCATAAAAGACAAACCCAGATAAGATTGATGAAAAAGACCCAACAAAGTCGATTTCCACCAACAAGAATTGGTCATCATCAATAATCTCAACCAGATGAGCTGATCCATCAAGTTTATGGAGATTCATGCAAATAGACCGTTTCTCTTATTATGTAAACAATTAAGCATCCATTGCACAATCTCAGTCTCCTACCATGTGCATAAATTAGACAAGCCCAAACAAATTTGATGAAAAAGACCCAACCAAGTCGATTACCGCCAACAAGTATGAGATTCTGAAAATGGGTTGGCAAAATTAGATTTTTGATGATTGACAAGAATGAGTTGACTCTAACCAACAGCAAAATGTTAGTTTAAAATTAGGAAAAATCAAAAACATATCAGAAGCCAATTTCAACATACAATCCACAAATGCAACTATCAATCAAGTTTACATAAAAAATATACTCAAAGATTGCTTGTCTATCGTGTAAACCATAGAACAATCTCTTGAGACAATTGCTCGTGTAAACTGATGAAGGTGCTCATTAAGTAGACTCAAACAGCTAAAACTGAGAATTCCATTTCACAAGAAAAAAGAAAGAAACAGAAAAAATTATGGATCAAAAAACGGTTATGACAAATAATCTCAACCAAATGAGTTGATCCATCAAGTTTACGAGATTCTTGCAGATAGACCATCTATTCAATCATGTAAACAATTAAAAAAAATCCATTTGCGCAATCTCAAGGGACAGTCCCATATCATGTAAGCAAATGAGACAGACCCAAATAAAATTAATGGACAAAAAAATCCATCCAAGCTAAAAATTAAAATCCAAATTCTGAAAGAATGGTTGTCAAAATACATCAACTCAACAAGAATGAGTTGAGAAGAAAATGTCAGTTTGCAAACAAGGAAAAATCATAGTAGAAACCAATTTCACTGGTAAAACCAACTACTGAGAGTAAACTAAAAAATATAATCATAGATTGCATGTTTATCATGTAAACCATAAAACAATCTTTAGAGACAATTGTCAAGAAAACCAATGGAAAAAGAAAGTTAGAAAGAGAAAAGATCGTGGATCAACAAACAGTTATGGCAAACTATCATGACCAAATCAGATGCTCCAATGGGTTTATGGAAATTCTGCAAACAGACCGATTGCTCTATCAAGTAAACAATTAAACAGTCTATAGCATGATCTCAAGGGGCAGCCCCTATCACGTCAAATAGAGACATACCCAAATTAAATTGGTGAAAAGCACCCAGCAAAGTTCATCACCACTGACAAGAATGAGCTTTTGGTAGAATTTTGTCATAATTCAAATCAAGAAAAATTCAAAGTGACAAATAGCACTGCAAATTGTCGAAGCAAAATATGAGGAAAAGAAAAATGATAAATAAAAAATATTTGCACCATTTTGCTGACAGAGAAAAACATAATTTGAGAAACGGACAAGCAATAGATTAACCTGTTAAAACATAATAAGAATCTTAGTCAAGTTTGCATAAAAATTGCTCATAGGTTGTCTGTCTATCATGTAAACTAAATAACATTCTCTTGAGACAATCCACATGCAAACTTGATGAAAATAACCAATAAGTAGAGTAGGAAAACTTCTGGATTACCTGTCTCCTATCTCATAAAATAAAATGAGACACCAAATAAAATTGCTGAAAAAGACCCAACCTAGTATTGGAAACCAGTAACAAACTGAGATCACTGATCAAGTATACATGGAAATCATACTCACAGATTGCTTATCTATCATGTAAAGCATAAAACAATCTTTTAAGACAATTTCCAAGTAACTCGATGAAAATGCTCATGAAGTAGACTCAAGCAGCTGGAACATAAGAGCTCCATTTCACAGGCAGGGGAAATGAAGAAGAAGAAGAAGAAGAAGAAGAAGAAATGAAAAAATTATAGATCAAAGAAACAGTTATAAAAATCCACTTGCACAACCTCAAGGGATAGTCTCCTATCATGTAAACAAATGAGACTGGCCCAAATAAAATTGATGGAAAAAACCCATTCAAGTTAAAAAAATAAATAAATGAAACCCAAATTTTGAAAGAATGGAAAAAAACCATTCAAGTTAAAAAATAAAAAATAAAACCCAAATTTTGAAAGAATGGTTGTCAAAATACATTAACTAAACAAGAATGAGTTGACTCTGATCAAGAAGGAAATGTTAGCTTGCAAATAAGGAAAAATCAACCATATTAGAACAATTTCACTCGTAAAATCGACAAATGAGATTAAACGGAAATATACTCATCGTAAACCATAAAACAATCTTTCGAGAAGAATGTCAAGCAGCCAAATGGAAAAGGAAAGTAAGAACAGGAAGAGATTATGGATCAAATTAACCATTTTAAAAAATAATCATGACCATATTAGGTGTTCCAACGAGTTTACAGAGATTCTGCAAATAGACCAATTGTTCTATCAAGTAAACCATCAATCTATGGCACAATCTCAAGGGGCAACCCCTATCATGCCAATAATGGAGACACAACCAAATTAAATTGATGAAAAGCACCCAACAAAGTTGATATCCCCTAACAGGAATGACCATTTGGTAGAATTATGTGAACAAATTCAGTAATTATCAAGAAAAATTGCAAGTGACAAATAGCACTGTAAAATGTTGTTACATAGCACATGTATGCAAGGTTGTGCAGTGGGCTAATAACAGTGGGTAGCCTTTGTGCACTGATGTGAACAGTGAAATAAACAGTGCTGTGTCTGTGTTGTAATATGTTGCCTTTATTTAATTGGTCATGCAATGTCTGTGTTTTTAAATGTATTGGATGTTGTAGATGTTAGTATGTGCAGTTAGGGTAAGTAAGTGGTCAGTGTATAGATTTTGGCATGTCAGTTTGTCATTTCTTAGAGTGATTACGTGCCAGTTATTGTATTCTAGATAGTACTGATATGCAGTTAACCTTATGTCTCCAAAAATGAGTGACAATAGGATCAGCAGTTGGTATAACTGCCCTTGTAATGCAGGTTGTATGTATCGGAAGAAAAGGAAATGAGAGAGGGTCCTATTTTTAGAAAAAAAATGCAGAACTTTCGAGTTCAAAAGAGATCTTTGTGTTCTTTCTTTAACAAGGCCCTAATAAGAGACCGTAAGGTTCTATCTAAATGAGCCGTAATCAAGACATTATTGGGTACTCTCTATAATGAACCGGAAAATTTATTAACAACCGATCCCGTCAGGATCGTTAAAGAGAGAACTGATGATCTCTAGGTTAAGACTCACTTAGAGAGAATTCTATGATCTCTTATTAGGGCTTAATTAAAGAAAGAACCCTAAGATCTCTTTTAAACGCCAAAGTTCTACAATTTTTCTGAAAATATTATTCTTTTTCATTTCCTTTTCTTCTGATACATAAAACCTACATTTACAAATGCAGTTATACCAACTGCTGGTCCAATTTTCACCCTTTTTTGGACACATAAGCTTAACTGCATACCGGCACTATCTAGAATACAATAACTGACAAGTAACCACCCCAACACATGACAACATGACCAATATAGAACAAACTGACATACAAATCTGCAGTGACCACTTACTTACACTCACTGCAAATATTAACAACTACAGCACCCAATACCTTTAAAAACACATAAATGCATGACCAATTAAATAAAAACAACACATTCACAGCACTTTTCACGTCACTGTACATACACTATCCTCTGTTACCGCTATTGTACACACACATGGTTTATCACTACCTGCTATTACACCATCACACAACCTCACTATACATGTGGCCATGTGACAAATGCCAAAGAAAAATGCGAGGAAAATAAAAACGATAAACAATAACTGTTTGGACCATTTTCTGGACGAGAAAAAGATAATTTGAGGAAAGGAAGACAGGATTAGCAAATTTCAGGTCAACCAGTTCAAAAATATTTAGATTCTTCGTCAAGTTTGAATAGAAATTACTCATAGGCTGTTGTTTATTATGCAAAGTATAAAATGGTCTTTTGAGACAATCCCCATGCAAACTTGATGAAAATAATTGTTAGATAGAATAGGGGAACTTTTCGATTACCAGCACATCAGAATCAAAGATATCAAAGAATGCACCACCAATAGTTAAAACAAAACACGAATACATTGATGGGAAATTGTAACAAATAGAAAGAAAGAAAACCATAAGGATTTGCGGATCTTGAATGAGGAGGCAAAAAGCAACCAAAAAAAAACAAAGTGCCTCTGACGTTAATCGGATTCAAAGAACAACTAATACTGCACCACCCGTTAGAAAATGAAGAATACAATCTCACATTGACATCGCTCTCTATTGCCTGATCATGGAAAATTACGTCTAAGTACCTCATCTATATACCTTAGAAAAAATCAAAATACAACAATTCACGAACCAAACCTGCTGCAGAAATTGCGCCCTCAACAAATTAAAACACAATGATTTTTACAAACAAAGCATTAATAACATGAACAAAAACACTGTAATTTATACATGAGTGAGACAGTTAAGTGATAAATGAACTTTCTAATAACAAAGAACAGTAAATTTAAAAATAGAAGCTTAAAATGAATTACAATAAGAAAAATTCTCTATTCCACAAAGACAAAATTATTAATACATTAGTTTTTCAAGAAATAAATTACACAGAAAATAGACAAAATATCAATTCGTAATGGAACACACTATTAGGAAGCTACAAATGCAACCGATTTCCCAAGAAACAAATCACAAACCAAGTTGTTTAATGGGGAAAAATATAGAAACTAAAGATGTAATTTTCCTATTCAACATAAAGTAAATAACCCGATAAGATCCAGAAAATAATGCACCAAGCATAGGAATAAAAAATTTAACAAATGGATCATTAAGTCAAACACATGAACTATACCGCTTAAATAAAACAGTGCGAATAAAGACTAAAGCAATAAAGGATCGAACTGGATTTAGGGTATGGTTCGAAGAGAGAGAAAAAAGTTACTGAAAGGAATTTGTAGTAAAACCTAGATTGAAGATGTCTTGCAAATGAAGGGACTACCTTCAATGCGAAACTGAATGGAATCCTTGCACTATCTCTTGCCGATAGAGGGCTGTTTATCTGCAAGTAAACATTACATCAACGTGACCACCAAAGCTTTTAACATAAGAGAATTAGGAAAGTATGAAAGAATCAAGAAAAGAATCATACCAAAGACATAAACCTAATCAAAGAGAAATGCTTCTCGAGAAATGGAGTCAGAGAATCAAAAGAAATGAAAGAGAAAGAACGAAGGAAAACAGAGAAGGGTATTGATATAAGTCCAATTTTTTGTAGTGGAGAGTTGAAATAGTTAATACACGCACTTGATAGTATCCTATTAAAGAAACACCTGCAAAATGTAAAATCGATTTTAGGATTAGAATGCTTTTCCAAACCCTAATCTTGATTTCTACTTCACTCTTGTCGTCACTCTTTGGGATTATGACCAAACCTTGAACGGCGACTTTGGGGAGGAGCCGCTTTCAGAATACGAATTCAAAGGTCTGTAAAAGCCTGATAAATTGAATAGATCCGTTGGACGTTGATTTATAGCGTCTCCGTTACAAGCAGCTGGTTAGTTAGATATGTGGGTGATTCCCAGCCGGTGCTTAGATAATTTTATGTTCCCTTTGGGGCGATAGATATCGGGGGATAGAAAAAAAAATCCCTTTTTTAAGAAATAAACCCTAAAATGTATTAATTAAAAAAGCAATCTAAAAATATATTATTTAAAATCATCACTTATCACTTAAAAGTATTCA